>WNWK01008248.1:0-82500 GCA_009830355.1 Cherax destructor | reverse complement strand
GCAGCCACAGCAGCAGCAGCAGCAGCAGCAGCAGCAGCAGCAAGCAGCAGCAGCAGCAGCAGCACGCAGCAGCAGCAGCAGCAGCAGCAGAAGCAGCAGCAGCAGCAGCAGCAGAGCAGCAAGTAGTCAGCAGAGCAGCAGCAGCAGCAGCAGTAGTAGCTAGTAGTAGTAGTAACAGTAGCAGTAGTAGTAGTAGGAGTAGTAGTAGTAGGAGTAGTAGCAGTAGTAGTAGTAGTAGTGTATGTGTGTGTGCCCACTGGAACAACTTTTAATCTACAAGGTTGACATGATTATCACATCTACAAGAGTGTATCTCAAGTCAGGAAGAAGGTAAACACGTAGTTTGGACGGTCTAAGTGTGCATACGTGAGCGCCACACACACGTCCCGTATCTAGTATACAACACAACCGTCAGCAACCTCTGTCTCACAGAAGAGAATTTTCATTACACCAGCATGGTATAGCTGAAGACTGCTGCTGCTGTTGTTGCTGCCGCTGCTGTTGCTGCCGCTGCTGTTGCCGCCGCCGCCGCTGTTGCTGCTGCTGAAATTCCCACTCTGTGTATTTTAGGACAGACACAAACTATTTATACCACAGAATAAACAGTTTATTTCTGAAGCAAATTGTTATTTTGGGAAATAGGAGTAAAAATATTTTTTTTGGTTGCAACAAGGTCGGGTACAATAAACCATCCAGCAGCTGGTACAATAAACCATCCAGCAGCTGGTACAATAAACCATCCAGCAGCTGGTACAATAAACCATCCAGCAGCTGGTACAATAAACCATCCAGCAGCTGGTACAATAAACCATCCAGCAGCTGGTACAATAACCCTCCACCAGCTGGTACAATAAACCATCCAGCAGCTGGTACAATAAACCATCCAGCAGCTGGTACAATAAACCATCCAGCAGCTGGTACAATAACCCTCCACCAGCTGGTACAATAAACCATCCAGCATCTGGTACAATAAATCATCCACCAGCTGGTACAATAAATCATCCACCAGCTGGTACAATAAACCATCCACCAACTGGTACAATAAACCATCCACCAACTGGTACAATAAACCATCCAGCAGCTGGTACAATAAACCATCCACCAGCTGGCACAATAAACCATCCAGCAGCTGGTACAATAAATCATCCACCAGCTGGTACAATAAATCATCCACCAGCTGGTACACTAAACCATCCAGCAGCTGGTACAATAAAATATCCACCAGCTGGTACAATAAACCATCCAGCAGCTGGTACAATAAACCATCCAGCAGCTGGTACAATAAACCATCCACCAACTGGTACAATAAACCATCCAGCAGCTGGTACAATAAACCATCCAGCAGCTGGTACAATAAATCATCCACCAGCTGGTACAATAAATCATCCACCAGCTGGTACAATAAACCATCCAGCAGCTGGTACAATGAAATATCCAGCAGCTGGTACAATAAACCATCCACCAGCTGGTACAATAAACCATCCAGCAGCTGGTACGATAAACCATCCAGCAGCTGGTACAATAAACCATCCAGCAGCTAGTACAATAAACCATCCACCAGCTGGTACAATAAACCATCCAGCAGCTGGTACAATAAACCATCCAGCAGCTGGCACAATAAACCATCCAGCAGCTGGTACAATAAATCATCCACCAGCTGGTACAATAAACCATCCACCAACTGGTACAATAAACCATCCAGCAGCTAGTACAATAAACCACCCAGCAGCTGGTACAATAAACCATCCAGCAGCTATTACAATAAACCATCCACCAGCTGCTTCCACAACCCTGACGTGTGTACACACAAATACGTGGCACAAAAAAAAGCAGCAACAACATTGCTTTTGTTGGGGATTGACAACAGGGCAGAAGACGTGTGTGTGTGTGTGTTTGTATGTATGTGTGTGTGTGTGTGTGTGTGTGTGTGTGTGTGTGTGTGTGTGTGTGTGTGTGTGTGTGTGTGTGTGTGTGTGTGTGTGTTTTCTTCGACATGAAAGAATCCAAGTGTTCGGACGCGGGTGCGTTTAGGTGTTCCAGCACGGCCAACGGCAGTGCCTTCAGCTCACATCTGAAGGGCACGGGTCCAATCCTGGCAACAGTGGGCATCTTTTCCATACACCTGTTAACTCCTGTTCACCTAGCAGTAGCTAGGTACCTGGGTGTTAGCCCACTGTAGTGGGTCGTGGAGAAATTTATCTTCAACTGAAGTCGAGAATTAGGGAGCTGCGACCCCCATCTCTCTCTCACTCTCTCGTTCCGGCATCGGGTGGTTTGGCGATCGAATCTGTACGTAGAATCAACACCTCCTCACATCCACGAAGTGTTCCTTATAAGCAGATTTAGATCACAACTGGGCTCGGATAAGATGCACATCTCAGGCTGGATCCTAAACTAACACCTCTCTCTCCCGCTCCCCAGTTCTCCCCAGACATTGTTTGCTAGAGAAAAAAAAAACATTTCTTAGCCTTATTAATAATTAGTAGTAATAAGCGCTTAGTCTATATTACTTATAAGACTCATTTAATAAGAAACACGTCAGAGTCAGGGAAATAAGTTTCTTGACGTAGTGATAGCTGGCATCCATGATTTTGAGATGTTATGTCAGCATTATTGCGCCGATATAAGGAGGCGTGAATGACGCCAGCATCTTGTACGCCAGACTCTTGCAAGATCAACCCGACTGAGCGAGTAAATAACTGCAGAACATATTGCAGAAACCTAAATTCGTGGCCGACCAAGTAACCTCCGTGACGCTTAGTTCTACTTGAACGTTCATTAAGGAGAGCTGAAGAAAAGAGACAGTTGAAGATTAAGACACTTATGGGAATCTTTATTGAAGAAACGTTTCGCCACACAGTGGCTTCATCAGTCCAATACAAAGCAGAAAGGTGTAAGGAGAGGAGGAGTTTGAGGTAATCAGTCCCTCGGCCTGGAGTCGATGTTCTACAAGATTGATGGACTGAACGACATCGACTCCAGGCCGAGGGACTGATTACCTCAAACTCCTCCTCTCCTTACACCTTTCTGCTTTGTATTGGACTGATGAAGCCACTGTGTGGCGAAACGTTTCTTCAATAAAGATACCCAACTATTGTACACGTGTCTTAATCTTCACCGTGTCGGTTTTCAAAACCGACACATGCAACACCTGCGTATTTTTATTTGTAGACGTTTCGCTTTATCAATACAAGAACATAATGTGAAAAGTAATATACAAAAGATGAAGCAATCAGTCCCTTGGAGTTGATGAAGAGCACCGTAGTCTCTTGTATATAACTTTCCACATTGTGCCCTTGTATTGATAAAGCCACTGGAGGGCGAAACGATTACAAAGATACCCAGACGTTACGCATGTCTAATTCTTCATTTTGTCCGTACTGTATACCAGTGATACCCAGCCAATAATTATCTCTGCTTATGGGTATGATACACCTTTGATATACCTTTGAAGAGTTTCGAGAGTTTATCTACTCTCTGAGCCCGGCCATGGGCCAGGCTCGTCTGGTGCTTGCCTGGTCAACCAGGCTGTTGCTGCTGGAGGCCCGCTGCCCCACATATCCATCACAGCCTGGTTGATCTGGCACCCGGTGAAGATACTTGTCCAGTTTCCTCTTGAAGGCTTCTACACTGGTTCCAGCGATGTTTCGGATATCTTCTGGTAAGATGTTGAATAGTCTGGGACACAAGGTAAGTCCTATCAAATCTCTATCACCTTCCGCAATTTACAGAAGTAATATTATTATTATTATTATTATTATTATTATTAGCATTATACAGCGCCTATGGGGGGCAATGTTGAAGGTATTCAGGCTTAATTCAGGGAACCAGAGCACAGATCCAATTCCCTAGATCAAGAGCCCCTCACCAACATCAAGGTACCTTCCTTGTGGGGACTGCAGTAATAGGTACTGGCGGAGGGGTGGACGCGGCTGACTATATCGATGCCGTGACGCGAGGGCGAATGCCCAGGCCCAGCCTAGTGGGACACAGGTAGCTGACCCATCTAAGACCCCGGCTGCTTTGGTTCTTAAGCTGTCAAACATTATGGTAAGCTACGCTAAAGACCATTGGTGGTCTTTAGCGTGGGTAAAGACCACCAGTGGTCTTAATGGAAATAAGTCACGCTAACTTTCTTGGGTTATTCACGTTAATAACGGAATTATGTCAGGCGAGGTAATCACTCCCTCAGCCTTGGATCACATTCAAGGCCGAGGGACTGATTAACTAGGCTGTTACTGTCTCCTGTACATATATTTAAACAGTCATCCCATTATGTCACTATACTGATAGAGCCACTGGAGGGCGAAACGTCTACAAGCTACCAAGATGTTGCACATGTGTCTAATACTCACTGCTAGGTGAACAAAGGCAGCAGGTGTGAGAACAGACGTTTCGAGTATCAATCCTGGACGCCTCAGTGTGTGAACTGATATCTGAGAACCTGGGATATCTGGTATATAACCCGGAAATTAGTTGACAACAAGGATATCAGAAATATAACCTGGATATTAGTATACAGAACTGAGATATCAGTATTATAGTTAGGCTATCAGTATATAAAACTGATATCAGTATTATATCAGGACTGTCAATGTGTATAACTGAGAAATGAGTAACATAACTGGGCTGTCAGTATAACTAACTGAGTTATCGGCAATATAACCTGGCTGTCAGTATAACTGAATTATTAGTAATGTAACTGGGCAGTCAGTATCTATAACCGAGTTATCGGCAACATAACGTGGCTGTCAGTATATATAACTGAACTATCAGTAATACAGCTATCGTTCAGAGGCATGGGATGACAGCACGTGACAGAGACTGACAGCCAAGAGTCATTCAGCTCTTTCAAAGATAATCACTTGGCGTTGCTACACTCATCACAGGAAGTGTGTATATCAGCATGAGTGTATGTCTGTCAGTGTATAAACACTGAGGGAGTAAGGAGGGTACACTGAACCTTAGTGTGTGTGTGTGTGTGTGTGTGTAGAGAGAGAGAGAGAGAGAGAGAGAGAGAGAGAGAGAGAGAGAGAGAGAGAGAGAGAGAGAGAGAGAGAGAGAGAGAGAGAGATTAGACAACACTTCACGACAAAGAAAACGGAAGGGGGCGACCTTTGTTAAAGGTTATAGGGTAAGCATAGTGCCACAAACACGAGTGCCACACACAGGTGAGTGCCAAACACACACACACACACACTGGAGGACAAGAGGGATACGGGGGTCATGATAACGACATATAATATACTGAGAGGAACTGACAAGGTGGCCATTTCAGAGATGTGACCCAGCAACAAGGGGCCACAACTGGAAGTTGGAAACTCAGATGAGTCACAGGGATGTTAGGAAGTATTTCTTCAGTCACAGAGTTGTCTGGGAGTGGAACAATCTGGAGAGTGATGTAGTGGAGGCAGGATGCATACATAGCTTTAAGAAGAGGTATGATAAACCTCATGGAGAGTAGACCTAGTAGCGACCAGCGGGGCCAGGAGCTGTGGATCGACCCCTGCAACCACAAATAGGTGAGTACACACCCCACATACACGTGTGTAAGTACTGTGTGCGTTGATACAGAGTGCACAGGTTTGAATCTTGCTCTGAGAATGTATATAATTCCGCTATGTGTATTATGAACACATACATATATACATTCATGCATACACAGGTGTGCATATACGCATTCACACAATAATACATTCACTAATACAAATGCACACATATACATACACTCATACACACATACACAGCCACACTGTGCCTCCTTCCCTCACATTCATACAAGAGCATACAAATACACCCATTCATACAATAGCTTACAACTACACCCATTCATACAATAGCTTACAACTACACCCATTCATACAATAGCTTACAACTACACCCATTCATACAATAGCTTACAACTACACCCATTCATACAATAGCTTACAACTACACCCATTCATACAATAGCTTACAACTACACCCATTCATACAAGAGCTTACAAATACTCCCATAAAAAATGAGCATTCAGCCCTTGTGTAACACCTGGTTATCTGTGTTCATACATCTCGGTACTACACTGATAAATCCAATGATGGGTGAAACGTCGACAAATAAAGATGCCCCAGGTGTTATTACACATTACTCGCTCTTATACAGCTCTATCATCACTGTACACCTCTTCCTGAAGTCTTGCGTCAGTGTGCGTTGCGTACGCGAGTCTTGCGTCAGTGTGCGTTGCGTACGCGAGTCTTGCGTCAGTGTGTGTGTGGGGTAAATATTTAGTTTGTCAAGACTTGAGCATAAACGGTGCGTATATCAGGTGGAGTGGCACTCAGTGGCACTGAGTGTCACTCAGTGCCACTCTGACACACTTCACACCATCGCTTCGTCAAAGATTAAGATCTGGTATCGTGCCGTTGCTCGCTTCTCTCCCAAGAGCTTTTCACGTCGTATTTAGCGCTCTACGACCCTGGCTCAACGCTTTCCTATAATACTACTACTACTACTACTACTACTACTACTACTACTACTATAATAATAATAATAATAATAATAATATAAGTCCGTTCATTGTATAAATTCGTGTATCGTTTATGTTATATAAATCTAATTTTAAGCAACACAATTTAATTATTAATATTATTATTATTATTATTATTATTTAAAACAAAGGTATAATATCTCAAAAAGGAAAATTGAATTTCAGTCTCTAACCAATACCCTTATATTCAATGAATAGTTACTAAATTAATAGATAGGTTTGAAGCTTATCGACTGAACTATAGTCACTAAGGCTGTATTTCGCCCATAAACCACAGGTCAACAATACTGTAATCCCTGAAACAGGGACCAAACTAAACTGTTTATATACTAGATGTGCCGCCCTAGAGACTAGTTTAGTGAGCATTACATGCTGTGAAGGATATACATGTTCCAGATGTATATATATATATATACTGCAGTTTACAGTGTATATACAATGAGAAAAATAGACTCAGAACTTTTGTTTACAAGTTCATCTGCTATACGTAGAGTGGAGAGAGTGGATTCTTTCACTAAATATATCCCTAATATCCAGCACAAATACATACTATCAGTACGCTGCGAGGTCTTCAGGTCAGCATTGGTTAGGCTTTCGTTGTGGAGAGGCTGCTACTGCTAAGTACAAGGCTTGGAGAAGGTATACAAGGCATTTCCCTATCTATTACAGGAACCTGCGCGCGCAAATGGATGTCCAAAACTGGACCATCTCTAAATGGCAGGCTGGCACAAACAGAAATCTGGCGTCAGGTAGGATGGGCTCCAAATCGTGGTGATCTTTGGCCAAGGACAAAGTTATTCACCTGATGAAATTATTCCGCCTCTAAACCGGCAGAATGATCGGCAAGTTCCTGATCCAGCAAGGAAATCTTCCTTGCTGGCTTCGAGGATTGTGTCAAAGTTCTCTGAGGTGACAATAAGGCAGAACGAAGTGCATCTTCTTAAATCTAGAAAAGGCTGTGGGCTCAGATAAGGTGAGCCCAAGATTGTTGAGAAGATGTGCAGACCAGCTAGCATCACCTCTAACTCGCCTCTATCAGCACTATCTAACAATGTGTAAATGATCATCTCTGTGGAAAGAGGCAAATGTAATCCCTGTTCACAGAAAGAGGAGCAGAGCGGAAATCAGCAACTACAGACCAACGTCACTCCTGTCAATCACTGGATTGAGACTATAATCTCACGGCTGATAGCAGCGTTTTTAAACTACCACATACTTCTTTGTGACCGTCAATACGGCTTCAGAAAAGGTCACTCTGCTGCTGGTCTGCTGTTAACCTTTCCACTATGTGACACCAGTCGCTGGACAAATCCAAAATCAGCTATGTAGTAGCCCTGGACATGGCTGGCGCCAGGGACTCTTGGCAAAACTGTAAGCACTAGGAGTCTCTGGCTCTGCACTATGCCTCCTTAGTGATTACCTTCAAGGTAGATCTCTAAGAGTAGTTCTCAACGGGACAGAGTTAACAAGACACACTACTGGTACCAGTGTTCTACAAGGAAGTGTGTTTGGGTCTGTTATAGAATGTCTACTTCAGTAACTTTCTTCATCTCATTCCAGAATCCCATGCATATGCAGACGACTGTACTCTGACATTTACTTATACAAGAGAGGAAATGTCAGCTGCTATCAATTACAACAATCACCAGCTTACGGCTATATCAGCTTAAGGAAAACGATGGCAAGTATCATTTGTTGACGAGAAAACATATATGGTGATGGTCTCTAGGCACCATAATAGTAATGCTGGAGCATTGGTAAAATTGAATGGGAGAGTGTCGGAACCCGGGGATGAGGTTCATATCCTTGGGGTGAAATTTAATTTCAAATTGAATATAAAGAACCACGTAGTAAATCTTGCCAACAAGGCGACCAGAAAACAAACAACACTTAGACATATCTCGCAACTGCTCGACAGTAGAGGCTGCAAGACTTTGTACGAGGTCAAGTGCGCTCACACTTTGAGTATGCTCCGCTTTCTTGGATTGCCTGCCCTCCGTCTCGTGTACGACTTCTTGACAGAATAGAGCAAGACGACTCCTTTTTCCTGGACCCAGCCTGAACAGATCAGTCATTTCAGCAGAGCCTTCAACACCTGGACAAAGCCAGTCTGTAACAGATACAGTCATTTCAGCAGAGCCTTCAACACCGGAATGTGAATGCCATTGATAAAATAATATAATATCAGCCGACCAAATGAAATCGCTGGCCCACAGATGGCCCCAACTTTATCCTGTTCCCTATTTGAATGTCCCATAACACTAAAAAGACTTTAATACGAGCTGGTGTAGGTAAAGATTCTTAACCTGTAAATTGTGTGTGTGTGTGTGTGTGTGTGTGTGTGTGTGTGTGTGTGTGTGGAGAGAGAGAGAGCACCTGACGGTATTTCCAGCCACGTATCTGTGAAAACAAGTGTTAATAATGTGGCCGCACTGGTATTCCCCTGGAGAGACCTGCATGCCTCACATCGCCCAGAATCCACTAAACAATACAACACTCAGATAACAACGTTTCGCCCAATGAAAACTTTACTAAATTGAGTGAAACGGACGGTAAGTACTGGATACTGTAATTTGATCTCTAGAAAACAGGAAACAAACTGTATTACACATACACACAATGTATGTGTAATACAGTGAGGTAGTGGAGGCAGGATCCATTCATAGCTTCAAGAAGAGGTATGATAAGGTTCATGGCGAAGGGAGAGTGACCCAGTAGTGGTCAGTGAAGAGGCGGGGCCAGGAGCTATGAATCGACCCCTGCAACCACAGCTAGGTGAGTACACACACACACACAAGCTGAAGCTGCAGAAGCCAGGATACGGGCCCTAGAATATGAGGTAAATATGTTGAAGCGAGTCACAGGGATATTGCCCAGAAGAGATATGGCATCTGATGCAGGTACACCCCTATTAAACGAGGAGCCCAATGGAAAGGAAGGAGACAAGACTTACACTAAGGCCCTATCAGTCCACCAAGCAAGGCCGAGGAATGTAGGGTAAGAGCTGTTAGGAGCAGGGATAGCAGTAAATGAGGGGGGAGAAAGTAGAGAAACTGACAGGTCCCATGTAGAGGCACGACCATACCACCAAGAATTACAGGAAAAAATAAGGTAGACAATGGCGAGGGAGAAGTCAGTGTTTACTCATGGGCTTCAGGAGAGCGAGGGGAGGACACATGATGAAAGACGGCAGAAAGAAAAACAGGAGATTGAAAACATCATCAAAGAAATAGGCGAGAAGGATATGACTGAGATAGTAAATTTTCAGAGAATAGGAGGGTACCTGGAAGGGAGAAATCGGCCGGTCAAACTGATTTTCAAGACAGAAATGGTGTGGAACAGGATCCTGCAAGAGAAACCATGGCTGAAGGAATCATCAACATACAAGAGGGTGTTCTTAGACTGCGACAGAACACGAACAGAAAGACAGCAGCTGAAGAAGACACAGAAACGAAAGGGGCTAGGAAGAGAGACAAGGACAGAGTCAGCAGAGAACAACCAGAGCCAGGCAGAGCAACAAGCGTAAGCACACACAGAACCACCATGAGAACCCCACAGCCAAACACACTGTCGCAACACAAACCACAATCCACACTTACAGCCCCCACCCCACAATATGCTGTAGAATCCCACAGCACACTACCAGGACCCCCACCCCCACAGAACACAGTTTTGGAGAGGAAACTGAAGTTATGGTATAAAAATACTGATGGAATAACGAATAAGTGGGAGGAGTGGCATGAAAGAGTCAAAGAGGCATCACCGGACATCATAGCTCTCACCGAAACCAAGCTCACAGGAATGATAACATATGCCATCTTTCCAATGGGATATCAAATCCTGAGGAAAGACAGAGGGAACAGAGGGGGTGGAGGAGTGGCACTGCTCCTCAGAAACCAATGGGATTTTGATGAGCTGGAAAGAGGAGGCAGAGGAGAAGCAAGAGGCTACATAATAGGTACAATTCAGTCTGGAGGTTCCAAGGTGGTAATTGCAGTGATGTATAACCCACCGAAGAACAGCAGGAGGCCAAGGCAAGAGTATGATGAGAGTAACAGAACGATGGTTGACACACTGGCTGAAGTGGCCAGAAGGGCTCATGCAAGCAGGGCAAAGCTACTGATTGTGGGTGACTTCAACCACAAAGAAATTGACTGGGAGAACTTGGAGCCACATGGGGGCCCAGAAACGTGGAGGGCTAAGATGATGGAGGTGGTAATGGAAAACCTCATTTACCAACACGTAAGGAACACTACCAGAGAGAGAGGAGAGGATGAACCAGCAAGACTGAACCTAGTATTCACCTTGAGTAGTGCAGATACTGAGGACATCACATATGAAAGACCCCTCAGGGCCAGTGACCACGTGGTTCTGAGCTTCGAATACATAGAGTTACAAGTGGAGAGAGAAGCAGGAAGGGCAGGACGAACGAAGCCATACTACAAGAGAGGGGACTACAGAGGCATGAAGAATTTCCTGCACGAGGTTCAGTGGGACAGAGCACTAGCAAGGAAGTCAGCAAATGAGATGGAATATGTGACCACAATATGCAAGGAAGCTGAGGAGAGGTTTGTACCCAAGGGTAACAGAAATAACGAGAAGGCCAGGATGAGCCCGTGGTTCACTCAAAGGTGTAGAGAGGCCAAAACCAAGTGTGCTAGAGAATGGAAAAGTATAGAAGGCAAAGGACCCAGGAGAATAAGGATAGCAGTCGTAGAGCCAGAAATGAATATGCACAGGTAAGAAGGGAGGCCCAACGACAATACGAAAATGACAACAGCGAAAGCCAAATCTGAACCGAAGCTGTTGTACAGCCACATCAGGAGGAAAACAACAGTCAAGGACCAGGTGATCAGGCTAAGGAAGGAAGGAGGGGAGTTCACAAGAAACGACCGCGAAGTGTGTGAGGAACTCAACATGAGATTCAAAGAGGTGTTCACAGAGGAGACAGAAGGGACTCTGGAAAGACGGAGAGGTGGTGTACACCACCAAGTGTTGGACACATTTTTGAACATCATACTTATACATATAAATTTGTAGCCCTCTGGTCAACCCATGGAAGCTAAGGATTTTTTTTATAGCTGGAGAGGGGAGGGTTTGTCACCAAAAAAATAGATATTTGTAGACGGGAAATCCTGTCTGCCCACCACATTACAATTAGAATTGCAAAGATAAAACAACAAATACACTGTTGAGTGAAATGTATTATCCTGAACTGCAACTAAAACAAAACTAACACTGTCTCTACTTCAATCTTTCTTCTTCTTCTTCCTCTCTTTGTCCCGTCCTCGCCCTCCTCTCGTATAAATCCTGACTCACTTACCTTCATGTGTGACTACTTAAATGCTCCAAGTCGGACCGAAACGTCGTAATTTACGTAAAACATTCCTTCCAGCGCCACTATCAGAAGAATGAGTCACAATGTCGTGGTTGGAACAGTTCACAAACAGCCAACACTTAAGAGACGAAACTTATCATTTGTCTTCCTCTTCGCCCTACACATCCGGGACGATCAATTTCTCGACTTTGATATTTACACTCTTCGTGGCTCCATATTTCTTCGCCTTGGCTATCCTCCCAATTTCATCAACTCTTCCTACTCCTGTGCTAAGCGAACATTATTCTTTCTTAACCTCACTTCTCAAAAAAATTCCTCTCTAATAGTGCCATCCTACAAGATGTAAACACGATACCAAACTCGCATTTCTCCACACTAATACACTTCATGGTAATCTAGTTCACACATCTGTCACTAATACATCCGGTGTCTAGTTAATTTCCTGCTCCTCCTGCTCTCTCTAGTACTTTCCTGAAGGTGGCTCTTCTCTAACCCACGGAATTTAAGAACATAGAAGTGTTCGTCTTCCTGATACTAACAATCCTCCTTTCTATCATGTTGGGGATCACAGTCATTCTTTAAACTGATCCTCTACGAAACTATCTTCAAGAAGGCACTGGACAGGCACCTGAAGTCAGTACCTGACCAGCCGGGCTGTGGTTCGTACATCAGTTTGCGTGCGGCCAGCAGTAACAGCCTGGTTGATCAGACCCTGATCCAACATGAGGCCTGGCCTCAGACCGAGCCGCGGGGGCGCTGACCCCCGAAACCCTCTCCAGGTATCCTTCACAGACGGCGTCTTCTTGAAGCAGCTCTTATAAGACACATGTGCAACAGCTACGTAACTTTATACAGAAACGTTTCGCCCCCACAGTAGGCGTTTCTAGTACAGAGCAGCAGAACCAGTAGAGATGTATATAAGATGCAATCAGTCCATCACTCTTGAAGACGTAGTTTTGAGGAGGTCAGTCCCTCGTCTTGGAGAAGAGTTTTGCTTCCACAGTCTGAAACAACGTGAAGCTGACGCTAAGTTAGCTTAGGTAAGGTGTGTCAGGAAACAGGACAAGTGTTTCCTGACGCGGGTCTTAGTCAGATGATGACCCGCAGCTGGAGCTTTTGCTCATCTGACCGAGGCCTTCCGCTGGCTTACCCGTCCACCCCTTTAAAAAATATGGTCATAATTACAACCATTAGACTCTCAATAGTATATAGACAGGACAGACGGAACCCATTACTAAACACAAGAATAAAACTAGATAAATGGTACAGAGAACCGATAAGTTGATAAGACACATGAGCAACACTTGGGTATCTTTACTGTGGAAACGTTTCGCCCCACAGTGGCTTCATCAGTCCTAGACAAAGAAGAATGGTGAAGACCAGAAAGAGTTTGAGGTGATCAGTCCCACAGCCTGGAGTCGATGTAATCAGTCCATCAATCTTGAAAAAGAATACAGCGAAGAAGTGGCTTAGCCACTTCCTTGGATCAAGAACCACTTGAAAGGTAAAATAAATTATGTAATTGTGTGAAATGGTGGAGCCTCCTTCCTTCAAAATTAATAATGATGGAGGCTCCATCCTCCACCTTTAATAATAACGGAGGCTCCATCCTTAACCTTTAATAATGACGGAGGCTCCATCCTCCATCTTTAATAATGATGGAGGCTCCATCCTTCACCTTTAATAACGATGAAGGCTCCATCCTCCACCTTTAATAATGATGGTGGCTTCATCCTCCACCTTTAATAATGCCGGAGGTTCCATCCTCCACCTTTAATAATAACGGAGGCTCCATCCTTAACCTTTAATAATAACGGAGGCTCCATCCTCCACCTTTAATAATGATGGAGGCTCCATCCTCCACCTTTAATAATGATGGAGGCTACATCCTCCACCTTTAATAATGATGGAGGCTACATCCTCCACCTTTAATAATGATGGAGGCTCCATCCTCCACCTTTAATAATGACGGAGGCTCCATCCTTCACCTTTAATAATGATGGAGGCTCCATCCTCCACCTTTAATAATGATGGAGGCTACATCCTCCACCTTTAATAATGATGGAGGCTACATCCTCCACCTTTAATAATGATGGAGGTTCCATCCTTCACCTTTAATAATGATGAAGGCTCCATCCTCCACCTTTAATAATGATGGAGGCTTCATCCTCCACCTTTAATAACGACGGAGGTTCCATCCTCCACCTTTAATAATAACGGAGGCTCAATCCTTAACCTTTAATAATGACGGAGGCTCCATCCTCCACCTTTAATAATGATGGAGGCTCCGTCCTCCATCTTTAATAATGATGGAGGCTCCATCCTCAACCTTTAATAATGATGGAGGCTACATCCTCCACCTTTAATAATGATGGAGGCTCCATCCTCCACCTTTAATAATGATGGAGGCTCCATCCTTAACCTTTAATAATGATGGAGGCTCCATCCTTAACCTTTAATAATGATGGAGGCTCCATCCTTCACCTTTAATAATGATGGAGGCTCCATCCTTCACTTTTAATAATGATGGAGGCTCCATCCTCCACCTTTAATAATGATGGAGGCTCCATCCTTCACCTTTAATGATAATGGAGGCTCCATCCTTCACCTTTAATAATGATGGAGGCTCCATCCTCCCCCTTTAATAAGGATGGAGGATCCATCCTCCACCTTTAATATGGATGGAGGATCTATCCTCAACCTTTAATAATGGTGGAGGCTCAATCCTCTACCTTTAATAAGGATGGAGGATCCACCCTCTACCTTTAATAAGGATGTAGGCTCCGTCGTCCACCTTTAATAAGGATGGAGGATCCACCCTCTACCTTTAATAAGGATGGAGGATCCATCCTCCACCTTTAATAATGGTGGAGGCTCAATCCTCCACCTTTAATAAGGATGGAGGATCCATCCTCCACCTTTAATAATGGTGGAGGCTCAACCCTCCACCTTTAATAAGGATGGAGGATCCACCCTCTACCTTTAATAAGGATGTAGGCTCCGTCGTCCACATTTAATAAGGATGGAGGATCCACCCTCTACCTTTAATAAGGATGGAGGCTCCATCGTCCACCTTTAATAAGGATGGAGGATCCACCCTCTACCTTTAATAAGGATGGAGGATCCATCCTCCACCTTTAATAATGGTGGAGGCTCAATCCTCCACCTTTAATAAGGATGGAGGATCCATCCTCCACCTTTAATAATGGTGGAGGCTCAATCCTCCACCTTTAATAAGGATGGAGGATCCACCCTCTACCTTTAATAAGGATGGAGGCTCCATCGTCCACCTTTAATAAGGATGGAGGATCCACCCTCTACCTTTAATAAGGATGGAGGATCCATTTTCCACCTTTAATAAGGATGGAGACGACTGAAGGAAATGAACGACCTTCGGGAACGACTGAAGAAAGTGAACGACCTTAGAGATCTACTGAAGAAAGTGAACGACCTTGGGGAACGACTGAAGAAAGTTTACGACCTTAGAGAACTACTGAAGAAAGTGAACGACCTTGGGAAACGACTGAAGAAAGTGAACGACCTTGGGGGACGACTGAAGAAAGGGAACGACCTTGGGGGACGACTGAAGAAAGTGAACGACCTTGGGGAACGACCTTGACACTCACCACAACACAAAACAGTAATGCAGTCCACGGGCGGAACTGGACCTACCCATCCTCTTCCTCGGATCGAACCTTATCACCTTCCACTCCCCAGAGAGCTGTATGACCCGTACGGGTTTAGCATTTCCCCATAAATTTAAGGAAAATACTGAAACATGTATCCGGCATCAGAAACGGATGTGACACGTGGGTAGGAGACACATCCGGCCACACTACACTACACAAACACATTGCCAGCTACTGCTATCCCATCACCAACAGTCTGATTGATCACAGATCAATCAGACTCGCATTACGTGAGTCTGATTGGTCTGGTAAGCAGAGATTAAATGACAGTGGATCGAGCCTTCAACACTCATTTCCCTGAGGAGTAACTAACTAGAACTCGGGCGCCAGGTGTGATTTATATATATATATATATATATATATCGTTAAGTTTTCTTCACTTGTTGTATTTCTTCTCTCACTCTTCATAAGTCTTATTAATCTTCCTCTTATTATATTTATAATCAAATCATCATGTCACATAAAAGAGATTCTGACCTCAAAAGGTAAAATATCATTTATATCAATGCACTGAAGACCAGGTTTATTACAAGTGTCAAAATTCCTTGGCGTATCATTATTGCAATAATAATAATTGCATTATTATTACGATTAATATTAAAATCCAAGCCTTGAGTCCGTATGGGTCACCCACCACCGTGGGTCACTCACCACCGTGGGTCACCCACCACCGTGGGTCACCCACCACCATGGGTCACCCACCACCGTGTGAATGGACACACAAGATCCTAACTACCCACCTTCAAACACGAACAAACGAAAAAGTTGAATCACCTGGCCAGCCAATTAGAACCACTAAACAATGTACTTCCCCCGCCGCCAGAGACGATGAAGGAGGTCACTCACCTTGACCCAGCAGAGTTACAAGGTCACCAGAACACAGCACACTGTATCACCCGCCGATACACTCTACAAACAGATTTATTGAAGGGTGTTTAGCTAGGGAGGAGAGAGCGAGTCTCCCTCACAGACAGAACATTATGCACTGGCTCGTTGTTTACATCCTGGCCCATCACGTTGCCACCACACGATACACACTCACCCAGGTGCGTATTTCTGTCAGCGTACATGCGCTGCTGGGAGTTCCATCGAAGCCTCATTTTTAAGGGATTGGAGTGTCCTTACCGGGTGGGAAAATGGAGTTAGGTGTAGCCCTCAATAGACTACTGCAGTCGATAGGGTTTAAACCTCCCCCCAACACAGTTAACCAACCAGTCGTTGCCACACACCGCCACTCAAGCCAGCCTTCACTGCATCATTTCCCACACAACTATGCTATTATATTCATCTCCAGTAACCAACCATACCAAACACTTCACCAACTCAATTATAAATATTTTCAACAATTTTACAGAAAGTTATTTAATTATATTTCCAGTATAATTAACATGCAATAAAAAAATCCTAATACATTGATATAAATGATATTTTACCTTTTGAGGTCAGAATCTCTTTTATGTGACATGATGATTTGATTATAAATATAATAAGAGGAAGATTAATAAGACTTATGAAGAGTGAGAGAATAAATACAACAAGTGAAGAAAACTTAACAATTGTTGGTGTATTATGGCGTTACCACAGTAACAACCAGCACCACCACCACGGTAACTACCACCACCACCAGTAGCTACCAGCACCACCACCACAGTAACTACCAGCACCACCACCACGGTAACTACCACCACCACCAGTAGCTACCAGCACCACCACCACAGTAACTACCAGCACCACCACCACGGTAACTACCACCACCACCTGTGCTACCAGCACCACCACCACAGTAACAAGCCAGCACCACCACCACGGTAACTACCACCACCACCAGTAGCTACCAGCACCACCACCACAGTAACTACCAGCACCACCACCACGGTAACTACCACCACCACCAGTAGCTACCAGCACCACCACCACAGTAACTACCAGCACCACCACCACGGTAACTACCACCACCACCAGTAGCTACCAGCACCACCACCACAGTAACTACCAGCACCACCACCACGGTAACTACCACCACCACCAGTAGCTACCAGCACCACCACCACAGTAACAACCAGCACCACCACCACGGTAACTACCACCACCACCAGTAGCTACCAGCCCCACCACAGTAACTACCAGCACCACCACACGGTATACCACCACCACCAGTGCTACCAGCACCACCACCACAGTAACTACCAGCACCACCACCACGGTAACTCCACCACCACCAGTAGCTACCAGCACCACCACCACAGTAACACAGCACCACCACCACGGTAACTACCACCACCACCAGTAGCTACCAGCACCACCACCACAGTAACTACCAGCACCACCACCACGGTAACTACCACCACCACCAGTAGCTACCAGCACCACCACCACAGTAACTACAGCACCACCACCACGGTAACTACCACCACCACCGTAGCTACCAGCACCACCACCACAGTAACTACCAGCACCACCACCACGGTAACTACACCACCAAGTGCTCAGCACCACCACCACAGTAACACCAGCACCACCACCACGGTAACTACACCACCACCAGTAGCTACCAGCACACCACCACAGTAACTACCAGCACCACCACCACGGTAACTACCACCAAGTAGCTACCAGCACCACCACCACAGTAACTACCAGCACCACCACCACGGTAACTACCACCACCACCAGTAGCTACCAGCACCACCACCACAGTAACTACCAGCACCACCACCACGGACACCAGCACTACAGTGCTACCAGCACCACCACCACAGTAACTAACCTAGCACCACCACCACGGTAACTCCACCACCACCAGTAGCTACCAGCACCACCACCACAGTAACTACCAGCACCACCACCAGGTAACTACCACCACCAGTAGCTACCAGCACACCACCACAGTAACTACCAGCACCACCACCACGGTAACTACCACCACCACCAGTAGCTACCAGCACCACCACCACAGTAACTACCAGACCACCACCACGGTTACCACCACCCCCAGTGCTACCAGCACCACCACCACAGTAACTACCAGCACCACCACCACGGTAACTACACACACCAGTGCTACCATCACCACCACCACAGTAACTACCAGCACCACACCACGGTAAGTACCAGCACCACCACCAGTAGCTACCAGCACCACCACCACAGTAACTACCAGCACCACCACCACGGTAACTACCACCACCACCAGTAGCTACCAGCACCACCACAGTAACTACCAGCACCACCACCACGTGAACACCACCAAGTAGCTACCAGCACACCACCACAGTAACTACCAGCACCACCACCACGGTAACTAACCACCACCAGTGCTACCAGCACCACCACAGTAACTACCAGCACCACCACAGTAACTACCAGCACCACCACCACGGTAACTACCAGACCACCAGTAGCTACCAGCACACCACCACAGTAACTACCAGCACGCCACCACGGTACTACCACCACCAGTAGCCAGCACCACCACAGTAATTACCAGCACCACCACGGTAACTACCACCACCACCACGGTAACTACCACCACCACCACCACGGTAACTACCACCACCACCAGTAGCTACCAGCACCCCCACCACAGTAACTACAAGTGCTTGACACCACCACCACAGTAACTATAAGTGCTTGACACCACCACCACAGTAACTATAAGTGCTTGACACCACCACCACAGTAACTACAAGTGCTTGACACCACCACCACAGTAACTATAAGTGCTTGACACCACCACCAGAGGAACTACAAATGCTTGATACCACCACAACAATACATACAAGTGTTTGACACCACCACCACAGTAACTATAAGTGCTTGACACCACCACCACCGTAACTATAAGTGCTTGACACCACCACCACAGTAACTATAAGTGCTTGACACAACCACCACAGTAACTATAAGTGCTTGACACCACCACCACAGTAACTATAAGTGCTTGACACCACCACCACAGTAACTACAAGTGCTTGACACCACCACCACAGGAACTACAAGTGCTTGACACCACCACCACAGGAACTACAAGTGCTTGACACCACCACCACAGTAACTACAAGTGCTTGACACCACCACCACAGTAACTATAAGTGCTTGACACCACCACCACAGTAACTAAAAGTGCTTGACACCACCACCACAGTAACTACAAGTGCTTGACACCACCACCACAGTAACTATAAGTGCTTGACACCACCACCACAGTAACTATGTGCTTGACACCACCACCAAAGTAACTATAAGTGCTTGACACCACCACCACAGTAACTATAAGTGCTTGACACCACCACCACAGGAACTACAAGTGCTTGACACCACCACCACAGTAACTATAAGTGCTTGACACCACCACCACAGGAACTACAAGTGCTTGACACCACCACCACAGTAACTATAAGTGCTTGACACCACCACCACAGGAACTATAAGTGCTTGACACTACCACCACAGGAACTACAAGTGCTTGACACCACCACCACAGTAACTATAAGTGCTTGACACCACCACCACAGTAACTATAAGTGCTTGACACCACCACCACAGGAACTATAAGTGCTTGACACCACCACCACAGTAATTATAAGTGCTTGACACCACCACCACAGGAACTACAAGTGCTTGACACCACCACCACAGTAACTATAAGTGCTTGACACCACCACCACAGTAACTAGAAGTGCTTGACACCACCACCACAGTAACTACAAGTGCTTGACACCACCACCACAGTAACTATAAGTGCTTGACACCACCACCACAGTAACTATAAGTGCTTGACACAACCACCACAGGAACTACAAGTGCTTGACACCACCACCACAGTAACTATAAGTGCTTGACACCACCACTACAGTAACTATAAGTGCTTGACACCACCACCACAGTAACTATAAGTGCTTGACACCACCACAACAGGAATTACAAGTGCTTGACACCACCACCACAGGAACTACAAGTGCTTGACACCACCACCACAGTAACTATAAGTGCTTGACACCACCACCACAGTAACTATAAGTGCTTGACACCACCACAACAGTAACTATAAGTGCTTGACACCACCACCACAGGAACTACAAGTGCTTGACACCACCACCACAGGAACTACAAGTGCTTGACACCACCACCACAGGAACTACAAGTGCTTGACACCACCACCACAGGAACTACAAGTGCTTGACACCACCACCACAGTAACTATAAGTGCCTGACACCACCACCACAGGAACTATAAGTGCTTGACACCACCACCACAGGAACTATAAGTGCTTGATACCACCACCACAGGAACTATAAGTGCTTGACACTACCACCACAGGAACTACAAGTGCTTGACACCACCACCACAGTAACTATAAGTGCTTGACACCACAACCACAGTAACTATAAGTGCTTGACACCACCACCACAGGAACTATAAGTGCTTGACACCCCCACTACAGTAACTATAAGTGCTTGACACCACCACCACAGGAACTACAAGTGCTTGACACCACCACCACAGTAACTATAAGTTCTTGACACCACCACCACAGTAACTACAAGTGCTTGACACCACCACCACCACAGTAACTACAAGTGCTTGACACCACCACCACAGTAACTATAAGTGCTTGACACCACCACCACAGTAACTATAAGTGCTTGACACAACCACCACAGGAACTACAAGTGCTTGACACCACCACCACAGTAACTATAAGTGCTTGACACCACCACTACAGGAACTATAATTGCTTGACACAACCACCACAGTAACTATAAGTGCTTGACACCACCACAACAGGAACTACAAGTGCTTGACACCACCACCACAGGAACTACAAGTGCTTGACACCACCACCACAGTAACTACAAGTGCTTGACACCACAACCACAGTAACTACAAGTGCTTGACACCACCACCACAGTAACTATAAGTGCTTGACACCACCACCACAGTAACTATAAGTGCTTGACACCACCACCACAGGAACTACAAGTGCTTGACACCACCACCACTGGAACTACAAGTGCTTGACACCACCACCACAGTAACTATAAGTGCTTGACACCACCACCACAGGAACTACAAGTGCTTGACACCACCACCATTGGAACTACAAGTGCTTGACACCACCACCACAGTAACTATAAGTACTTGACACCACCATAACAGGAACTATAAGTGCTTGACACCACCACCACATTAACTATAAGTGCTTGACACCACCACCACAGTAACTATAAGTGCTTGACACCACCACTACAGGAACTATAAGTGCTTGACACCACCACCACAGGAACTACAAGTGCTTGACACCACCACCACTGGAACTACAAGTGCTTGACACCACCACCACAGTAACTATAAGTGCTTGACACCACCACCACAGGAACTATAAGTGCTTGACACCACCACCACAGTAACTATAAGTGCTTGACACCACCACCACAGTAATTATAAGTGCTTGACACCACCACTACAGGAACTATAAGTGCTTGACACCACCACCACAGGAACTATAAGTGCTTGACGAAGAATCGTGTAATTTCGCAATTATTATTAGTATGGAGAAGCGCAAAACCAGTAGGGATGGTCATAGCCTGGGTGATGAGAGGTAATTAGGTTTGACCCCCGAGGAGAAAAGTGACTCCAATTCCACAGATCAAGAGCCCCTTGCAGGGGGAAGCAGAGAGAGAGAGAGAGAGAGAGAGAGAGAGAGAAGAGAGAGGAGGCCACAGTACATTATTAAGGGTGACAGGTGATAAGAGTGACACAGGTATCCTTCCCAGCTACCAGTCTGTCATACTGTGACATCCTCTGTCACCACGTTACTGTCTACCACCAGTCTGTCATGCTGTCACAGCCTCTGTCACCACGTTACTGTCTACCACCAGTCTGTCATGCTGTCACAGCCTCTGTCACCACGTTACTGTCTACCACCAGTCTGTCATGCTGTCACAGCCTCTGTCACTATGTTACTGTCTGTGTATTATTGTGTGTGTGTGTTACTGTCTTCCCTGGTATTACTGTCTCCCCTGGTGTTACTGTCTTCCCTGGTGTTACTGTTTCCTCTGGTGTTACTGTCACCCCTGGTATTACTTGTTACTGCCTTCCCTGGTGTTACTGTCTCCCCTGGTGTTACTGTCACCCCTGGTATTACTTGTTACTGTCTCCCCTGGTGTTACTGTCACCCCTGGTATTACTTGTTACTGTCTCCCCTGGTGTTACTGTCACCCCTGGTATTACTTGTTACTGTCTCCCCTGGTGTTACTGTCTGTGTTAATGTCTCCCCTGGTGCTACTGTCTCCCCTGGTATTACTGTCTCCCCTGGTGTTACTGTCTATGTGTTACTGTCTCCCCTGGTGTTACTGTCTCCACTGGTGTTACTGTCTCCCCCTGGTGCTACTGTCTCCCCTGGTGTTACTGTCTATACGTTTTGGTTTGCACTGTGTTTACATCAATCTACTAGGCACTAAATCACTGTGGAAGAGTGTGCCTTCTTCCTTAGCAATCTCAAGTGTCTTGCTTGCGGTGGAGTAATCCAAGTGGAGCCTATGGATTGAGTAACATGTGACTCATATATGGTAGGGTAGCCCTTCAGCCACTGGCCTCACGCGCGAGTCCAATAACCCACTGCCGTGGTCTGCCAAACATACACTAACTGCCCATCCTTCTTGTGTCTTTAGACATGTTGCGCTCCAGACCCAGGACTGCCACCACTGAACACACCATCTTATGGCAATGTTCATCCCTGACTAGTAGACCGTCATGCATGTGATAGAGTAACATGGCTGGTTTAATGGGTTTAATAGCCTATCGACTACACGAGGGTCGGCTGCATGTAACCTATTTACCACCAGTCAAACACACTTTAAACCCAACAGCAGGGATTAAAAATAAATAGTCAGCATATAAACGCAAGACATACACCTCAGGGTAACTTGTCAACATGGAGAATAAAATGGCAACATAGCTTAAAAATGCCAAGATTTTATTAATTATAAACGCAAGTAATAAAGTCCTGGACCTGTGTGTTCACCTAACAGTGATAATTGACTTACATAAAACTTAACTATTATATTATATTCAATTACTGGTAAGAACACACCAGTGTTTTGATTCTTAAACTAATAAAAAAGCTGAATAAACCTTTTGTCGAATCCAAGCCACGAAGAATTCAGGCTGTTCTGGGGGCAAAGACCCCTACACAGTACCAGAAGGGTGTACCTAATAAAGTGACCACTAAGTGTATGTATGTATGTATGTATGTATATATATATCATATCAGTCAATCAACAAGTGATAGATGCAGTGCTATCAAAACTACCAGGAGCAACAGTCATTGCCCCTACTAATAGTGTCTTGCTTGGAGCACCTCTGGGAAGAGATGCCATTGACACAATTCTCAGGAAGAAACTGGAAGAATTGAGGAGAATGGAACAACGAATAGGCAATCTTGACACCCATGATGCCTTGTACCTCCTCACAAAATGCTTGAGTCTGCCCAGGTTGACATATTTCCTAAGATGTGCTCCTTCATATGATAATCCTATACTGCACGAATATGACAGTATCCTGAGGCAGATCTTTACTAAAGTACTTAACCTTACTCTAGAAGATGGGCAGTGGGACCAAGCTACACTCCCAGTCAGACTAGGAGGCATTGGTGTCCAAGTCATCTCAGATTGCTCTACCTGCTTTCCTGTCTTCATGCATTGCATCCAGAGGGCTTGAGCAGCAATTCTCCCTGAACATCTTAGGGACACGATTGGAATCCATGACCAAAAGTTCGTTGATGGAGCCAGGATCTGGGATAACCTAACAGGCTCTGAAACCAGGCCTGCTCCCCCAACAACTACAAACAGTCGCACTGGGATGGCCCAATAGTAGAGAATATAGCCTCAGCAATGCTTCAGAGTGTGTCAGGGAAGGATGAGGCCCGCCTACTTGCAGTGAGCTCCTCATGCAGGGGACTTTCTTTTGGCTGTTCCCAACTCCAGCCTTGGCACACGCCTCGACCCACAGACCATCCGCATTGGTGTTGCCCTTCGACTTGCCGCCCCTATTCTCGCCGAACACAGGTGTATTTGTGGCAGTGAAGCAGCAGACCGATTCGGGTACCATGGTCTTGTGTGTCGTAAATCCGAGGAAAGATTGCAAGACATGAAGAGGTTAATAACATTATCAGAGGAGCCTCACAACAGCCGGATGCCCAGCAGTAAGGGAACCACCCCAACTATGCAGATCTGATGGCAACCAAAAGCGTCAGATGGTATCACCCTTCAAGCCTGGACAGACGGCAAGCAGGTGGTGTGGGACTACACATGTGCATCTACCTTGGCTGATACCTATCTCCAGTACACCAGGGAGGAAGGAGGGGCTGCTGCCACCTTCAGGGAGTCCCAGAAGTCAAGAAAATATGGAGAACTTGCCCATCATTATATGTTTGTTCCCATAGGCTCAGAGACCCTTGGCTCATGGGGAAAGAGTGCATCTAAGTTCCTCAAGGAGCTGGGCAAAAGACTCAACAGGGTAACTAGGGATCCCAGGGCAGCTAGTTTTCTGTTCCAGCGACTCAGCGCTGCTGTTCAGAGGGTAATGCATGCTGTATTCTGGGCACGCGCACCAGCTCGGAAGAGCTGGATGAGATTTTCGCATTGTAATCAGTGACAAAGATGTAACAATATGTACTAGACATGTATCTCTCACCTCGTGTACTGTATATGCCATCTTTATATCAACAATGTATCTCTCAAATCTTTTGTACCATATTATGTAATAAAATATACCTATTGGTAAAAAAAAAATTAAAAGATGGGGTGGTAGGAGAAGTGGAATATTCAAATGGCATCAGGAAGAAATCCAAATATTCTTCCTTGAAGCCTTTTATCCACTTCTCGAGGCTATGGGTCCCACAATTTGTACCAGAGGTGGACCCCATCCTATATATATATATATATATATATTATATATATATATATATATATATATATATATATATATATATATATATATATATATATATATATATACTGTCCATAAAACAAGAGTGTGCATGTTGACACAGCATTACTCGTGTACACTGAACGTTTGCAACTGTGAAACGCCACAATTTACCTAAATGTGTTATAAAGCAATTTAGCAAAAAATATGACGGAGTGGTGAGGGTGATGGTGAGTGGTGAGGGGGGGATGAGTGTGGTGAGTGGGGTGAGGTGGGAGTGAGGGTAGGACGTGTGAGGGTGACGGCTGAAGCTCGTGGATGAGTTGTGGATGGTTGTGATGGTAGGGTGAGAATGAGTGAGTGAGTGTAGAGTGTGAGGTTCGGTGGGTGAGGTGTGAGTAAAGCGTGAGTATGATTGGTGAGTAGTGATTGAAGTAGTGTTAGTTGTGTAGTGAGTGTATGGTGAGGGCGTAAGGGGTTTGTATGTGAGTTTATGTGAGGTGAGTGTAATTGAGGTCAAGGGTGAGTGGTGAGGGTGTAGTGGTAGCTTATAGGACGGTATTCGCTCTGGTAGAGCTTTATAGAGCAACTAGTTTCGCTCTAGTGTAGAGTTGTAGGGTAAGCAACTTCGCTCTTGGTAAGTTAAGCACTTTCGCTTTGGTTCAAAGTAGTTGCTTATCAGAATAGTTGCTGTGTAGAGCTTTTAAGTCAGCTTTCCTGTGTAGAGCTTTATAAGCAGTTTCGCTCTTGTGTAGAGCTTTATTAAGCAACGTTTCGCTCTGTGTAGAGCTTTATAAGCAAGTTTCCTTGTGTAGAGCTTTATAAGCAGTTTCCGTGTAGAGCTTTATACATGTTTCCCTGTGTAGAGCTTTATCAAGCATGTTTCTCTTGTGTAGAGCTTTATCAAGCAAGTTTCTCGGTAGAGCTTTATCAAGCAGTTTTCCTTGTGTAGAGCTTAAGCTGTTTCTCTGCGTAGAGCTTTATCAAGCAGTGTTTCCCGCGTAGAGCTTTATCAAGCAGTGTTTCTCCGCGTAGAGCTTTATCAAGCAGTGTTTCTCCGCGTAGAGCTTTATCAAGCAGTGTTTCTCCGCGTAGAGCTTTATCAAGCAGTGTTTCTCAGCGTAGAGCTTTATCAAGCAGTGTTTCTCCGCGTAGAGCTTTATCAAGCAGTGTTCTCGCGTAGAGCTTTATCAAGCAGTGTTTCTCCGCGTAGAGCTTTATCAAGCAGTGTTTCTCCGCGTAGAGCTTTATCAAGCAGTGTTTCTCCGCGTAGAGCTTTATCAAGCAGTGTTTCCCGCGTAGAGCTTTATCAAGCAGTGTTTCTCCGCGTAGAGCTTTATCAAGCAGTGTTTCTCCGCGTAGAGCTTTATCAAGCAGTGTTTCTCCGCGTAGAGCTTTATCAAGCAGTGTTTCTCCGCGTAGAGCTTTATCAAGCAGTGTTTCTCCGCGTAGAGCTTTATCAAGCAGTGTTTCTCGCGTAGAGCTTTATCAAGCAGTGTTTCTCCGCGTAGAAGCTTTATCAAGCAGGTCTACTCCGCGTAGAGCTTTATCAAGCAGTGTTTCTCCGCGTAGAGCTTTTCAAAGTGTTTCTCCGCGTAGAGCTTTATCAAGCAGTGTTCTCCGCGAGAGCTTTATCAATGCAAGGTCTTACTCCGCGTAGAGACTTGAACAGGTTCTCCGCGTACAAGCTCCGGACAGGTCTACTCCGCAGTACAACTCCTGAAGGTCTACTCCGCAGTACAACTCCTGGAAGGTCTACTCCGCAGTACAACTCCTGAAGGTCTACTCCGCAGTACAACTCCTGGAAGGTCTACTCCCAGTACAACTCCTGGAAGGTCTACTCCGCAGTACAACTCCTGGAAGGTCTACTCCGCAGTACAACTCCTGGAAGGTCTACTCCGCAGTACAACTCCTGGAAGGTCTACTCCGCAGTACAACTCCTGGAAGGTCTACTCCGCAGTACAACTCCTGGAAGGTCTACTCCGCAGTACAACTCCTGGAAGGTCTACTCCGCAGTACAACTCCTGGAAGGTCTACTCCGCAGTACAACTCCTGGAAGGTCTACTTCGCAGTACAACTCCTGGAAGGTCTACTCCGCAGTACAACTCCTGGAAGGTCTACTCCGCAGTACAACTCCTGGAAGGTCTACTCCGCAGTACAACTCCTGGAAGGTCTACTCCGCAGTACAACTCCTGGAAGGTCTACTCCGCAGTACAACTCCTGGAAGGTCTACTCCGAGTACAACTCCTGGAAGGTCTACTCCGCAGTACAACTCCTGGAAGGTCTACTCCGCAGTACAACTCCTGGAAGGTCTACTCCGCAGTACAACTCCTGGAAGGTCTACTCCGCAGTACAACTCCTGGAAGGTCTACTCCGCAGTACAACTCCTGGAAGGTCTACTCCTGCGTCTACTCTGCAGTACAACTCCTGGAAGGTCTACTCCGCAGTACAACTCCTGGAAGGTCTACTCCGCAGTACAACTCCTGGAAGGTCTACTCCGCAGTACAACTCCTGGAAGGTCTACTCCAGTACAACTCCTGGAAGGTCTACTCCGCAGTACAACTCCTGGAAGGTCTACTCGCAGTACAACTCCTGGAAGGTCTACTCGCAGTACAACTCCTGGAAGGTCTACTCGCAGTACAACTCCTGGAAGGTCTACTCGCAGTACAACTCCTGGAAGGTCTACTCCAGTACAACTCTGGAAGGTCTACTCCAGTACAACTCCTGGAAGGTCTACTTGCAGTACAACTCTGGAAGGTCTACTCTGAGTACACTCCTGGAAGGTCTACTCCAGTACAACTCCTGGAAGGCTACTCCGCAGTACAACTCCTGGAAGGTCTACTCCGCAGTACAATCCTGGAAGGTCTACTGCATACAACTCCTGGAAGTCCTCGCAGTACAACTCCGGAAGGTTACTCCGAGTACAACTCCTGGAAGGTCTACTCGCAGTACAACTCCTGGAAGGTCTACTCCGCAGTACAACTCCTGGAAGGTCTACTCCCAGTACAACTCCTGGAAGGTCTACTCCAGTACAACTCCTGGAAGGTCTACCAGTAATCTATCTATCCCTGGAAGGTCTACTCGCAGTACAACTCCTGGAAGGTCTACTGCAGTACAACTCCTGGAGGCTACTCGCAGTACAACTCTGGAAGGCTACTCCAGTACAACTCCTGGAAGGTCTACTCCGCAGTACAATCTGGAAGGTCTACTCCAGTACAACTCCTGGAAGGTCTCTCCCAGTACAACTCCTGGAAGGTCTACTCGTACAACTCCTGAAGGTCTACTCGCAGTACAACTCTGGAAGGTCTCTCCGCAGTACAACTCTGGAAGGTCTACTCCATACAACTCCTGAAGGTCTACTCCGCAGTAAACTCCTGGAAGGTCTACTCCGTAGTACAACTCCTGAAGGTCTACTCCGCAGTACAACTCCTGGAAGGTCTCTCGAGTACAACTCCTGGAAGGTCTACTCTGCACAACCCTGGAAGGTCTACTCCGCAGTACAACTCCTGGAAGGTCTACTCCGCAGTACAACTCTGGAAGGTCTACTCCCAGTACAACTCTGGAAGGTCTACTCTGATACAACTCCTGGAAGGTCTACTCCAGTACAACTCCTGGAAGGTCTACTCAGTACAACTCCTGGAAGGTCTACTCCGCAGTACAACTCCTGGAAGGTCTACTCTGCAGTACAACTCTTGGAAGGTCTACTCCGCAGTACAACTCCTGGAAGGTCTACTTCGCAGTACAACTCCTGGAAGGTCTCCCCAGTACAACTCCTGGAAGGTCTACTCTGCAGTACAACTCCTGGAAGGTCTACTCTGCAGTACATCTCCTGGAAGGCCTACTCTGCAGTACAACTCCTGGAAGGCCTACTCCGCAGTACAACTCCTGGAAGGTCTACTCCGATACAATTCCTGGAAGGCTATCCAGTACAACTCCTGGAAGGTCTTCTCGCAGTACAACTCCGGAAGGTTACTCCCAGTACAACTCCTGGAAGGTCTACTCTGCAGTACAACTCCTGGAAGGTCTACTCCGCAGTACAACTCCTGGAAGGTCTACTCCGCAGTACAACTCCTGGAAGGTCTACTCCGCAGTACAACTCCTGGAAGGTCTACTCCGCAGTACAACTCCTGGAAGGTCTACTCTGCAGTACAACTCCTGGAAGGTCTACTCTGCAGTACAACTCCTGGAAGGTCTACTCTGCAGTACATCTCCTGGAAGGCCTACTCTGCAGTACAACTCCTGGAAGGCCTACTCCGCAGTACAACTCCTGGAAGGTCTACTCCCAGTACAATTCCTGGAAGGTCTACTCTGCAGTACAACTCCTGGAAGGTCTTCTCCAGTACAACTCCTGGAAGGTCTACTCCCAGTACAACTCCTGGAAGGTCTACTCTGCAGTACAACTCTGGAAGGTCTACTCGCAGTACAACTCCTGGAAGGTCTACTCTGATACAACTCCTGGAAGGTCTACTCCGCAGTAAACTCCTGGAAGGTCTACTCCGAGTACAACTCCTGGAAGGTCTACTCCCAGTACAACTCCTGGAAGGTCTACTCCGCAGTACAACTCCTGGAAGGTCTACTCTGCAGTACAACCCTGGAAGGTCTACTCCCAGTACAACTCCTGGAAGGTCTACTCCCAGTACAACTCCTGGAAGGTCTACTCCGCAGTACAACTCCTGGAAGGTCTACTCTGCAGTACAACTCTGGAAGGTCTACTCCGCAGTACAACTCCTGGAAGGTCTACTCGCAGTACAACTCCTGGAAGGTCTACTCCGCAGTACAACTCCTGGAAGGTCTACTCCGCAGTACAACTCCTGGAAGGTCTACTCCCAGTACAACTCCTGGAAGGTCTACTCCGCAGTACAACTCCTGGAAGGTCTACTCCGCAGTACAACTCCTGGAAGGTCTACTCCGCAGTACAACTCCTGGAAGGTCTACTCGCAGTACAACTCCTGGAAGGTCTACTCCGCAGTACAACTCCTGGAAGGTCTACTCCAGTACAACTCCTGGAAGGTCTACTCCGCAGTACAACTCCTGGAAGGTCTACTCCGCAGTACAACTCCTGGAAGGCTACTCGCAGTACAACTCCTGGAAGGTCTACTCGCAGTACAACTCCTGGAAGGTCTACTCCGCAGTACAACTCCTGGAAGGTCTACTCCGCAGTACAACTCCTGGAAGGTCTACTCGAGTACAACTCCTGGAAGGTCTACCCGAGTACAATCTGGCCCCAGTCAACCCTGGAAGGTCACGCAGTAAACTCCTGGAAGGTCTATCAGTACAACCTGGAAGGTCTCTCGACAACTCCTGGAAGGTCTCTCCAGACAACTCCTGGAAGGTCTATCCAGTACAACTCCTGGAAGGTCACTCCGCAGTCAACCCTGGAAGGCTACTCCCAGACAATCTGGAAGGTCTACTCCGTAAACTCCTAAGGTCTCGCAGTACAACTCCTGGAAGGTATGCAGTACAACTCTGAGTCTACTCCGCAGCAACTCCTGAGGTCTACTCGCAGTACAACTCCTGGAAGGTCTACCAGTACAACTCCTGAGGCACCAGTAAACTCTGGAAGGTACTGCAGTACAATCCTGAAGGCATCCAGTACAACCCTGAAGGCTTCCGCAGTACAACTCTGGAAGGTCTATCCAGTACAACCTGGAAGGTCTACTCCAGTACAACTCCTGAGGTCTTCGCAGTACCTGAAGGTCTACTCGGCAACTCTGAAGGTTCTGTACACCCTGGAAGGCTATCAGACAATCTGGAAGGCTACCAGTACAACTCCTGAAGGTCTACTCATACAATCTGGAAGGTCACTCCGCAGTAAACTCCTGGAGTCCCAGTACAACTCCTGGAAGGTCTACTCGCAGTACAACTCCTGGAAGGTCTACTCCGCACAACCTGGAAGGTCTACCAGTACAACTCCTGGAAGGTCTACCCGCAGTACAACTCCTGGAAGGTCTACTCCAGTACAACTCCTGGAAGGTCTACTCCAGTACAACTCTGGAAGGTCTACTCCGCAGTACAACTCTGGAAGGTCTACTCCGCAGTACAACTCCTGGAAGGTCTACTCTGCAGTACAACCCTGAAGGTCTACTCCAGTACAACTCCTGGAAGGTCTACTCCAGTACAACTCCTGGAAGGTCTCCCGCATACAATCCTGGAAGGTCTACTCGCAGTACAACCCTGGAAGGTCTACTCCAGTACAACTCCTGGAAGGTCTACTCCAGTACAACTCCTGGAAGGTCTCTCCGCAGTACAACTCCTGGAAGGTCTACTCGCAGTACAACCTTGGAAGGTCTACTCCGCAGTACAACTCCTGGAAGGTCTACTCAGTACAACTCCTGGAAGGTCTACTCGCAGTACAACTCTGAAGGCTACTCTGCGCAATCCTGGAAGGTCTACTCTGCAGTACACTCCTGGAAGGCTACTCTGCAGTACAACTCCTGGAAGGCCTCTCCGCAGTACAACTCCTGGAAGGTCTACTCCGCAGTACAATTCCTGGAAGGTCTACTCGCAGTACAACTCCTGAAGGTCTTCCAGTACAATCCTGAAGGTCTACTCCCAGTACAACTCTTGGAAGGTCTACTCTGCAGTACAACTCCTGGAAGGTCTACTCCGCAGTACAACTCCTGGAAGGTCTACTCCGCAGTACAACTCCTGGAAGGTCTACTCCGCAGTACAACTCCTGGAAGGTCTACTCCGCAGTACAACTCCTGGAAGGTCTACTCGCAGTACAACTCCTGGAAGGTCTACTCTGCAGTACAACTCCTGGAAGGTCTACTCTGCAGTACATCTCCTGGAAGGCCTACTCTGCAGTACAACTCCTGGAAGGCCTACTCCGCAGTACAACTCCTGGAAGGTCTACTCCGCAGTACAATTCCTGGAAGGTCTACTCTGCAGTACAACTCCTGGAAGGTCTTCTCCGCAGTACAACTCCTGGAAGGTCTACTCCGCAGTACAACTCCTGGAAGGTCTACTCTGCAGTACAACTCCTGGAAGGTCTACTCCGCAGTACAACTCCTGGAAGGTCTACTCCGCAGTACAACTCCTGGAAGGTCTACTCCGCAGTTAAACTCCTGGAAGGTCTACTCCGTAGTACAACTCCTGGAAGGTCTACTCCGCAGTACAACTCCTGGAAGGTCTACTCCGCAGTACAACTCCTGGAAGGTCTACTCTGGTAAACCCCTGGAAGGTCTACTCCGCAGTACAACTCCTGGAAGGTCTACTCCGCAGTACAACTCCTGGAAGGTCTACTCCGCAGTACAACTCCTGGAAGGTCTACTCTGCAGTACAACTCTGGAAGGTCTACTCGCAGTACAACTCCTGGAAGGCCTACTCCGCAGTACAACTCCTGGAAGGTCTACTCCGCAGTACAACTCCTGGAAGGTCTACTCTGCAGTACAACTCCTGGAAGGTCTACTCCGCAGTACAACTCCTGGAAGGTCTACTCCGCAGTACAACTCCTGGAAGGTCTACTCCGCAGTACAACTCCTGGAAGGTCTACTCTGCAGTACAACTCTTGGAAGGTCTACTCCGCAGTACAACTCCTGGAAGGTCTACTTCGCAGTACAACTCCTGGAAGGTCTACTCCGCAGTACAACTCCTGGAAGGTCTACTCTGCAGTACAACTCTTGGAAGGTCTACTCCGCAGTACAACTCCTGGAAGGTCTACTCCGCAGTACAACTCCTGGAAGGTCTACTCCGCAGTACAACTCCTGGAAGGTCTACTCCGCAGTACAACTCCTGGAAGGTCTACTCCGCAGTACAACTCCTGGAAGGTCTACTCCGCAGCCCTGCTGGAGGTGAACTGACTCACGGCTGCCAGCGGACCATAACCGGGACAACCAACCTTATTCAACCTAAAATGTGTTGGTTCTCCCTCACCACGAAAACTTGGTTGATAGGCCTTCCCTCCTTAGGAATTTTAATAACAAAGTTGTATTTAAAAATCTTGATACAGTAAAAACCTCTTGACGAAAAATACCCCCAGAAATACTGACGGGGGTGTCTATAAGATTCCTTGTAAAATATGTGATAAAGAATTAAATTTCATAAAAAATAGCTTTGAAAAACATATGAATATTGTTTTTGGGATATACAAATTGAATTAATTTTTAATTAATAAAATTTGGGAAGAATTTAAGGTACATTAGACAAGTTAAATTCTTAATGCTTGGGTAGAATATAAACTATTTCACCTACATCATCATAAAACGTCAGGTGCTGTAAGGCGACCGCGAGGTGTAGTCTCGTTCTTATATGTCTTCCTGATGATCTTTTATTTTTACAGTTCCTTAATAATGTGAGAAATCACGAAAGCACTTGGAATTTCACTGTTTTTTTCATTGGTTGTTCTGCATATCATGATATCACATGTTTACTGTGATCTTATTAAATATATATATATATATATATATATATATATATATATATATATATATATATATATATATAAATAGAAACTAGGGATGATGAAGAAAGATGGTGAGGAGGTAGTAACCATCTTAGACACTGAGAAATGTCCGCCTGAGAGCTCACAAACCCTCCTTTAATTACCACTAAATCCTCACTGTTAATTACGAGTAAACACCGGGAAGGAAGTTTTACACGACTGCGTCCCTCACACACACACCAATTAGTATTAATAATGGTTGTAGTGCAGTTCTCGCTGTGGGAAGACGCTAAACCCGTAGTGTCACACAGTCGTGTGACGAATGGGAGGCAATCATGTTTTATCTAAAGAGGTGGAGGATAGGTCCAGGAACCCTCCAGTATAGGTCCTTCAGGAGCCCTCCAGTATAGGTCTTTCAGGAACCCTCCAGTAAAGGTCCTTCAGGAACCCTCCAGTAAAGGTCCCTCAGGAGCTCTCCAGTAAAGGTCCTTCAAGAACCCTCCAGTAAAAGTCTTTAAAGAACCCTCCAGTAAAGGTCCTTCAGGAACCCTCCAGTAAAGGTCCTTCAGGAAACCTCCAGTAAAGGTCCTTCATGAACCCTTCAGTAAAGATCCTTAAAGAACCCTCCAGGGATGATAATCCAGGAACCCTTGCAACCAGGAGCCTTTCAGATGAAGAACCTTTCAAGGTCATCAAGGCATCTATCTCCCTTAAGGTGCTACATAACAATATACACTCAAGACACATCATCAAAATGAGAAACATAAACAAAAGTGTTTCTATACACAAAGTAGTCTACAGCAAGATTATATGCGGGTTTACCGACGCAAATATACATAGTACTCGCAAAAACACGTATGTATATTCTTAGTCATACATAACAAATAAACCTACACGTACGTAGGTGAGGTAATCTATGACGAGGTTTCGGTCCGTCCTGCGGGTTACATGTGATTTATTCCAGCCAGGTTATTGCGACTATCATTCTTGATATATTTAGTACCAAAGAATACAACACTAAAGTGTTGTATTGCTGAGAAATTCAACGAGGAGGAAAATATTCAGTCTCCCATTCTGTCGCAGGACCTTGTCCCTGGCTACGTCTGTCCAGAAGAAAACATTCTGCCTCAAGATCTTGCCCCTGTAGTAAACAGAACATTCTGCCTCAAGATCTTGCCCATGTAGTAAAGAGAACATTCTGCCTCAAGCTCTTGCCCCTGTAGTAAAGAGAACATTCTGCCTCAAGATCTTGCCCATGTAGTAAAGAGAACATTCTGCCTCAAGCTCTTGCCCCTGTAGTAAAGAGAACATTCTGCCTCAAGATCTTGCCCATGTAGTAAAGAGAACATCCTGTCTCAAGATCTTGCCCCTGTAGTAAAGAGAACATTCTGTCTCAAGATCTTGCTCATGTAGGAAAGAGAACATTCTGCCTCAGGAACGTGTCCCTGTAGTAAAGAGAACATTCTGCCTCAAGATCTTGCCCATGTAGTAAAGAGAACATTCTGTCTCAAGATCTTGCCCCTGTAGTAAAGAGAACATTCTGCCTCAGGAACGTGTCCCTGGTTATGTTTGTCCAGAAGGTTAATTAGATTGACCTGACCTTGTTTGTTGCGGGAGAACCTCCCAGTCTTCTGAATGTGTCCCGTAGCTCAGTTGGTAACGCACTTAGCTCACACCTCGAGTGTCCCTGGTGCGATCCCCGGTAGGAGTAGAAACGATGGGCATGTTTCCTTGCACCTGCAGCTCCTGTTCACCTAACAGCAAGTAGGTACCTGGGCGTTAGTCGACTGGTGTGGGTGGCATCCTGGATAACAGCTTACTTAGCCTGTAAAAATTGATTTGCGCAAAAAAATAAAAAGCCCATCTGCTTAGTCTCTTCCTCTATGCATCCAATAATAGAAACCCCCGAGTTTTTAAATAGGACAACACTTGTGCGTGTAACGCAAGGTTATTATGATCAGATATGTCGCCTTCCAAGGGTCACCCTTTAGGGCTGAAGGGAGACACAAGTCCCAGGGAGGGTCATGTATATCAAGGGTCACCCTCTAGGGCTGAAGGGAGACACAAGTCCCAGGGAGGGTCATGTATATCAGTATACGTAACTCTGATAAGTGGTTAAGATGTCCCCGTAGCTCGATTGCTAGAGCACTCAGCTCACACACTGAGGTCCGGGGGTCGATCCCCAGTACGGTTGGAAACATTAGGATGTGTTTCCTTAAAACACCTGCTGTCCATGTTCAGCTAGCAGTAAAATAGGTGCCTGGGTGTTAGTCGACTGGAGTGGGTCGCATCCTGGGACAAAACTGACACAATATACACGAAATGCTCTGTATAACAAGCGGCTTTCTACATAGTAGTATGTTGCATTACATGACAGTATTTTGTAAACGTACGATTTTCTTTTGTCTTATTTAATACTTATATTAAAATACACAGAGGTGTATCCAAGGCTATACTGAGGGGTCAGTATTCTTGATCACAACAGGAAACACCTCAGTGTCTCCAGTCTTACATCTACCTGCTTAAACCACGTCAAGATACAACGCTAACACAGTGAAATACATTTAAAGTAACGAGGTAAAACTGATTATATATTTGTAAAATAATATCAATCATTATTGGTATTTAAATGCATTTTAGCATTGGCTTCTGTAAATTGCAACCAGGGCAGAGCTTTATTAAGGTGTCGCTTACTGAAGCTTTACACAGCGAAACCTGACACGATAAAGTAATACACAGAGTGAAACAGCATGATAAAGCTCTACACAGAGTGAAACAGAATGATAAATCTCTATACAGAGTGAAACAGCATGAAAAAGCTCTATACAGAGTGAAACAGCATGATAAAGCTCTATACAGAGTGAAGCAGTATGATAAAGCTCTATACAGAGTGAAACAGCATAATAAATCTCTACACAGAGTGAAACATGTTAAAGGTCTATACAGAGTGAAACAGTATGATAAAGCTCTATACAGAGTGAAACAGTATGATAAAGCTCTACACAGAGTGAAACAGCCTGATAAAGCTCTACACAGAGTTAAACAGCATGATAAAGCTCTATACAGAGTGAAACAGCATGAAAAAGCTCTACACAGAGTGAAGCAGCATGATAAAGCTCTACACAGAGTGAAACAGCATGATAAAGCTCTACACAGAGTGAAACAGCATGATAAAGCTCCTTACAGAGTAAAACAGCATAACAAAGCTCTACACAGAGTGAAACAACATGATAAAGCTCCATACAGAGTGAAACATGATAAAGCTCCATACAGAGTGAAACATGATAAAGCATCATACAGAGTGAAACAGCATGATAAAGCTCCTTACAGAGTGAAATAGCATGATAAAGCTCCATTCAGAGTGAAACAACATGATAAAGTTCCATACAGAGTGAAACAGCATGATAAAGCTCCACACAGATTGAAACAGCATGATAAAGCTCCATACAGAGTGAAACAGCATGATAAAGCTACATTCAGAGTGAAACATCATGATAAAGCTCCATACAGAGTGAAACAGCATGATAAAGCTCCACACAGATTGAAACAGCACGATAAAGCTCCTTACATAGTGAAACAGCATGATAAAGCTCCATTCAGAGTGAAACAGCATGATAAAGCTCCATACAGAGTGAAACAGCATGATAAAGCTCCACACAGATTGAAACAGCATGATAAAGCTCCTTACAGAGTGAAACAGCATGATAAAGCTCCATTCAGAGTGAAACAGCATGATAAAACTCCACACAGATTGAAACAGCATGATAAAGCTCCTTACAGAGTGAAACAGCATGATAAAGCTCCATTCAGAGTGAAACAGCATGATAAAGCTCCATACAGAGTGAAAGAGCATGATAAAGCTCCATACAGAGTGAAACAATATGATAAAGCTCCATATAGAGTGAAACAGCATGATAAAGCTCCATACAGAGTCAAACAGCATGATAAAGCTCCATACAGTGAAGCAGCATGATAAAGCTCCATTCAGAGTGAAGCAGCATGATAAAGCTCCATTCAGAGTGAAACAGCATGATAAAGCTCTACACAGAGTGAAACAGCATGATAAAGCTCCATAAAGAGTGAAACAATATGATAAAGCTCCATACAGAGTGCAACAGCATGATAAAGCTCCATTAAGAGAGAAACAGCATGATAAAGATCTACACAGAGTGAAACAGCATGATAAAGCTCCATAAAGAGTGAAACAGCATGATAAAGCTCTACACAGAGTGAAACAGAATGATAAAGCTCCATAAAGAGTGAAACAATATGATAAAGCTCCATACAGAGTGAAATAGCATGATAAAGCTCCATTCAGAGTGAAACAGCATGATAAAGCTCTACACAAAGTGAAACAGCATGATAAAGCTCCATAAAGAGTGAAACAATGTGATAAAGCTCCATGCAGAGTGAAACAGCATGATAAAGCTCCATACATAGTGAAACAGCATGATAAAGCTCTATGCAGAATGAAACAGCATGATAAAGCTCCATATACTGAAACAGCATGATAAAGCTCCATACAGAGTGAAAGAGCATGATAAAGCTCTATGCAGAGTGAAACAGCATGATAAAGCTCCATACAGAGTGAAACAGCATGATAAAGCTCTATGCAGAGTGAAACAGCATGATAAAGCTCCATACAGATTGAAACAGCATGATAAAGCTCCATACAGAGTGAAACAGCATGATAAAGCTCCATACAGAGTGAAACAGCATGATAAAGCTCTATGCAGAGTGAAACAGCATGATAAAGCTCCATACAGAGTGAAACAGCATGATAAAGCTCTATGCAGAGTGAAACAGCATGATAAAAGCTCCATACAGAGTGAAACAGCATGATAAAGCTCCATACAGAGTGAAACAGCATGATAAAGCTCTATGCAGAGTGAAACAGCATGATAAAGCTCCATACAGAGTGAAACAGCATGATAAAGCTCTATGCAGAGTGAAAAAGCATGATAAAGCTCCATACAGTGTGAACCAGCATGATAAAGCTCCATACAGAGTGAAACAGCATGATAAAGCTCTATGCAGAGTGAAACAGCATGATAAAGCTCCATACAGAGTGAAACAGCATGATAAAGCTCTATGCAGAGTGAAACAGCATGATAAAGCTCCATACAGAGTGAAACAGCATGATAAAGCTCTATGCAGAGTGAAACAGCATGATAAAGCTCCATACAGAGTGAAACAGCATGATAAAGCTCCATACAGAGTGAAACAGCATGATAAAGCTCTATGCAGAGTGAAACAGCATGATAAAGCTCCATACAGAGTGAAACAGCATGATAAAGCTCTATGCAGAGTGAAACAGCATGATAAAGCTCCATACAGTGTGAAACAGCATGATAAAGCTCCATACAGAGTGAAACAGCATGATAAAGCTCTATGCAGAGTGAAACAGCATGATAAAGCTCCATAAAGAGTGAAACAGCATGATAAAGCTCTATGCAGAGTGAAACAGCATGATAAAGCTCCATACAGTGTGAAACAGCATGTTAAAGCTCCATACAGAGTGAAACAGCATGATAAAGCTCTATGCAGAGTGAAACAGCATGATAAAGCTCCATACACAGTGAAACAGCATGATAAAGCTCTATGCAGAGTGAAACAGCATGATAAAGCTCCATACAGAGTGAAACAGCATGATAAAGCTCCATACAGAGTGAAACAGCATGATAAAGCTCCATACAGAGTGAAACAGCATGATAAAGCTCTATGCAGAGTGAAACAGCATGATAAAGCTCCATAAAGAGTGAAACAGCATGATAAAGCTCTATGCAGAGTGAAACAGCATGATAAAGCTCCATACAGTTTGAAACAGCATGATAAAGCTCCATACAGAGTGAAACAGCATGATAAAGCTCCATACAGAGTGAAACAGCATGATAAAGCTCTATGCAGAGTGAAACAGCATGATAAAGCTCCATACAGAGTGAAACAGCATGATAAAGCTCTATGCAGAGTGAAACAGCATGATAAAGCTCCATACAGAGTGAAACAGCATGATAAAGCTCCATACAGAGTGAAACAGCATGATAAAGCTCCATACAGAGTGAAACAGCATGATAAAGCTCCATACAGAGTGAAACACTGGCCCATATAAAAGCTTGTTCTACAACTTGTGTATTTTCTTCACTATTGAATACAGCAAGATTATATGAACCTAATTTATAATAATAATAACAGTAATTATTACTGCTACACTGTCACCTCCACTACACTGTCTCCCTCACTACACTGTCTCCCTCAGACTACTGTCTCCCTCAGACTACTGTCTCCCTCAGACTACTGTCTCCCTCAGACTACTGTCTCCCTCAGACTACTGTCTCCCTCAGACTACTGTCTCCCTCACTATACTGTCTCCCTCACTACACTGTCTCCCTCACTATACTGTCTCTCTCACACTCCAGGCAGAAAGATAAAGTCTCGCCGAAGCAAGTCTTGGAAACATGGCTTTAAGAAGAGCTTCCGGGAAAGGAGAAGGGAGTGAGGGAGGAAGAGAGGTAGGGAGAAAGGGGGTGAGAAACGAGGGAGGGAAACGAGAGAGAGAGAGAGAGAGAGAGAGAGAGAGAGAGAGAGAGAGAGAGAAGGAGGAGAGGAGAAGAAGAGGAGAGGGAAAGAATGGAAAAATAAAGAGGGAGAAGAGAGAGGGAGAAGAATCCTGGTACATAACAGTAGGTAGTAAGAGTAGGGAGATAGAGTAAAGTAACGCAGTAGTGGCAGTAGACAGTGGTAGTAACAGCAGTAGTGGCAGAAACAGCAGTAGTAGCGGTAGACAGTAGTAGTAACAGCAGTAGTGGCAGTAACAGCAGTAGTAGCGGTAGACAGTAGTAGTAACAGCAGTAGTGGCAGTAGACAGTGGTAGTAAGAGCAGTAGTGGCAGTAGACAGTGATAGTAACAGCAGTAGTGGCAGTAACAGCAGTAGTAGCGGTAGGCAGTGGTAGTAATAGCAGTAGTGGCAGTAACAGCAGTAGTAGCGGTAGACAGTAGTAGTAACAGCAGTAGTGGCAGTAGACAGTGGTAGTAACAGCAGTAATGGCAGTAGACAGTGATAGTAACAGCAGTAGTGGCAGTAGACGGTGGTAGTAACAGTAGTGGCAGTAGACAGTGGTAGTAACAGCAGTAGTGGCAGTAGACAGTGATAGTAACAGCAGTAGTGGCAGTAGACGGTGGTAGTAACAGTAGTGGCAGTAGACAGTGGTAGTAACAGCAGTAGTTGCAGTAGACAGAGGTAGTAACAGCGGTAGTGGAAGTAGACAGTGGTAGTAACAGCAGTAGTGGTAGTAGAGTGGTAGTAACAGCAGTAGTGGCAGTAGATAGTGGTAGTAACAGCGGTAGTGGAAGTAGACAGTGGTAGTAACATCAGTAGTGGTAGTAGATAGTGGTAGTAACAGCAGTAGTGGTAGTAGATAGTGGTAGTAACAGCAGTAGTGGCAGTAGACGGTGGTAGTAACAGCAGTAGTGGTAGTAACAGCAGTAGTGGCAGTAGACAGTGGTAGTAACAGCAGTAGTTGCAGTAGATAGTGGTAGTAACATCAGTAGTGGCAGTAGACAGTGGTAGTAACAGCAGTAGTGGCAGTATATAGTGGTAGTAACAGCAGTAGTGGCAGTAGACGGTGGTAGTAACAGCAGTAGTGGCAGTAGACGGTGGTAGTAACAGCAGTAGTGGCAGTAGACAGTGGTAGTAACAGCAGTAGTGGCAGTAGACAGTGGTAGTAACAGCAGTAGTGGCAGTAGATAGTGGTAGTAACAGCAGTAGTGACAGTATATAGTGGGAGTAACAGCAGTAGTGGTAGTAACAGCAGTAGTGGCAGTAGACAGTGGTTGTAACAGCAGTAGTGGTAGTAACAGCAGTAGTGGCAGTATATAGTGGGAGTAACAGCAGTAGTGGCAGTAGACAGTGGTACTAACAGCAGTAGTGGCAGTAGATAGTGGTAGTAACAGCAGTAGTGGTAGTAACAGCAGTAGTGGCAGTAGACAGTGGTTGTAACAGCAGTAGTGGTAGTAACAGCAGTAGTGGCAGTAGACAGTGGTAGTAACAGCAGTAGTAGCAGTAGACAGTGGTAGTAACAGCAGTAGTGGCAATAGACATTGGTAGTAACAGCAGTAGTGGCACTAGACAGTGATAGTAACAGCAGTAGTGGCAGTAGACGGTGGTAGTAACAGTAGTGGCAGTAGACAGTAACAGCAGTAGTGGCAGTAGACAGTGGTAGTAACAGCGGTAGTGGAAGTAGGCAGTGGTAATAACAGCAGTAGTGACAGCAGACAGTGGTAGTAACAGCAATAGTGGAAGTAGACAGTAACAGCAGTAGTGACAGTAGATAGTGGTAGTAACAGCAGTTTTGGCAGTTATAGTGGTAGTAACAGCAGTAGTGGCAGTTATAGTGGTAGTAACAGTAGTAGTGGTAGTAGACAGTGGTAGTAACAGTAGTAGTGGAAGTAGACAGTGGTGATGATAGTAGTCACAACAGTAGAGGCAGTAGGGGTAGATGGCGATAATAGCAGTGACAGCAGTAGTGGTAGACGTACTGGTAGATGGTGATGATAGAACAGTAGTGGTAGGAGAGGTAGATAGTATTCAGAGCAGTAGAAGTAGATAGTGGTGATAGAGCAATAGTGAATGCAGAGGAAGATAGTAATAACTGGTGTGCCAGCGTCATCTGGTAGGCCTGTGCTAGGCCTGGCAAGTGTGATTCCTGTCTATTTCTACCTAATTTCTCTTCTGAAGAACAATACACAACCGTACATAGAAAAGGAGCTTGTGACGACGTTTCGTACCGACTTGAACCGAAACGTCTCTCTGCTATGTGAGGGTTATTTATGAATTCCTTACCGTGTAGAGCCAGGAAGAGAATCGACCACTAGCTTCCCTCTGATCTCCTCTCCACGTACATACCTGGTACATTGTGGTTCCGGCTTCCAGCTATTTTTATTTTCCATTTGGGTCAAAGCTTTGTGTCTCTAGTGTTTCCTGCCACTCCCCATCATTGTAGGTTGTGTTAGTGCTTCTTCTCGCCAGTTCTGTTGTGTGTGTGTCTTAACCTTGGTTACAGTGTGGGCTTTCAATGTAAATGTAGTCTTAACTTATCACCCAGATGATTAGGCTTCAGACTGCTAACGTGATGAAGGTGTAGCATATTTACATGATCTTCATTTTTATCCCTGGTCCAGAGGAGGTGTGTGTGATGGCCCAGAAGTGAGGGTGTTGTCAGACACCTCTGTGACTGACATGAGGCAAGTGTAATTCGTAAGGCTGCCGTTAGATGTGTAATGCTGAGAGTGTGGACCCGGCAGTGCCGGGCAGTGCCGGGCAGGCTGCCGACTGGAGAATAACAATAATAATAATAATCTTTATTTCTACAAGTACATGATACAACTTATACAGACCATAGCTGACATCAATGACATACTACATAGATAGCCCCTGGTTATGCTGAGCATTTCGGGCAAATTAGGGCAATTTCGTCCCCAGGATGCAACCCACACCAGTCGACTATTTTTACTGCTAGGTGAACAGGGACAGCAGGTCCCTGTTCCCCTTACCGGGGATCGAACCACGGACCCCAATGTGTGAATTGAGTGCGCTACCAACCGAACCACGGAACACTGCACTTGGATAAGCTCATCCTGTTCTACTTCTAGACCATCTTCACACGACAGTCACTAGCGTAACTCACACTGTAGCTGACGTCTCTGACAGCCACCTTCAACACCTGCTTACCTCTTTCCACTACACTCACGCATCTCTATTGAATCGCCCTTCTCATCCAAGATTACTAACCAAAAATGAACTTTAAATTTTTTTTATTGTCTTACGCCAAACCTAGAGAAAAAATAACATCCAATATCGGGCCTCTGCTTAAACTAGATGGAACTTACACAGCTGACAGCAAAGAAATGAGTCAGACACTGAAGTCCCAGTATGGCTCAGCGTTTAGTGAGTCGTTAATTAGACTAAGGGTAGACAATCTAAATTATTTTTTTTACGACCGAGACTCAAAATTTGATTAATTCAAGAATTGCTGATAATATCCTAACACAACAGGAGTTTGAAAAAACAATAAATAACATGTCCATGCCCTCTGCCCTAGGCCCTGGCTCGTGTCCATGCCCTCTGCCCCAGGCCCTGGCTCGTGTCCATGCCCTCTGCCCCAGGCCCTGGCTCGTGTCCATGCCCTCTGCCCCAGGCCCTGTCTCTTGTCCATGCCCTCTGCCCCAGGCCCTGGCTCGTGGAACTCCGTGTTCATCAAGAACTGCAAGAAACCTGCCTTAAATATTCTATGGAGAGGGAGCATAGACAGAGTCATCCCACACTCACTAAAAACAACAGACCCACTCCACAAAGGTGGCAGTAAAGCAATTGCAAAGAATTGCAGACCGATAACACTAACGTCCCACATCATAAAAATCTTTGAAAGAGTTTTAAGAAGCAAGATTGCCAACCACTTGAATATCCAACAATTGCACACTCCAGGGCAGCACGGGTTTAGAGCAGGTCACTCCTGCCTCTCACAACTACTGCACCACTATGACATGGTCTTGGATGCTCTGGAGGACAAACAAAATTAGGATGTAGTATTCACACACTTTGCGACAGCCTTCGACGAGTGATGTAATAGCGAACAAGAATGTGTAATAAAGGAATAACAGGAAACGTGGGTACATGGATCTATAACTTCCTAACAAATAGAACATAAAGAGTAATAGACACAGAGTAAAGACACAGAATAAAGACATAGAATAAAAACATAGAATAAAGACATGGATTAAAGACATGGAATAAAGACATGGAATAAAGACATGGAATAAAGACATAGAATAAAGACATGGAATAAAGACATAGAAGACATGGAATAAAGACATGGAATAAAAACATGGAATAAAGACATGGAATAAAGAGTAAGAGAAGGAAAATAAAAGGGACACGCGGCTAACCTGTTATTCCTGTTTAAACGGGATTATATTAAATTATTTGTGTTGGTTTCTCATTCTTTTCATTACTAATTTTCCTGTTTTACCTGTTTAAATGGGTTTATTTTTAACTGTCAGTGCTGGTTTTTCATTATTAATTTTCCTGTTTTACCTGTTTAAACGGGATTATTTTTAACTGTCAGTGCTGGTTTTTCATTATTAATTTTCCTGTTTTACCTGTTTAAACGGGTTTATTTTTAACTGTCAGTGCTGGTTTTTCCTTATTAATTTTCCTGTTTTACCTGTTTAAACGGGTTTATTTTTAACTGTTAGTGCTGGTTTTTCATTAATACTGTTTACCTGTTTTAATTATTTAATTATCTTCATTTCGTCTGTTGTTTTCCTGAGCAGGGAGGTGACCCCCCCCCTTCCCCTGGCAGTAGACGTAGATGATGGTTGTGGTAGTTATAGTAGTGGTGCTAGTAGTGATAGTTGTGGTAGTCATAACAGTAGTGATAGTTGTGGTAGTCATAACAGTAGTGATAGTTGTGGTAGTCATAACAGTAGTGATAGTTGTGGTAGTCATAACAGTAGTGATAGTTGTGGTAGTCATAACAGTAGTGATAGTCATAACAGTAGTGATAGTTGTGGTAGTCATAACAGTAGTGCTAGTTGTGGTAGTCATAACAGTAGTGATAGTTGTGGTAGTCATAACAGTAGTGATAGTTGTGGTAGTCATAACAGTAGTGATAGTTGTGGTAGTCATAACAGTAGTGATAGTTGTGGTAGTCATAACAGTAGTGATAGTTGTGTTAGTCATAACAGTAGTGATAGTTGTGGTAGTCATAACAGTAGTGATAGTCATAACAGTAGTGATAGTTGTGGTAGTCATAACAGTAGTGATAGTTGTGGTAGTCATAACAGTAGTGATAGTTGTGGTAGTCATAACAGTAGTGTAGTTGTGTAGTCATAACAGTAGTGATAGTTGTGGTAGTCATAACAGTAGTTGATAGTTGAGTCATAACAGTAGTGATAGTTGTGTTAGTCATAACATAGGATAGTTGGTAGTCATAACAGTAGTGAGGTAGTCTACAGTAGGTAGTGTCAGTCAAACAGTAGTGATAGTTGGTGGATGATGTCATCAACAGTAGTGATAGTTGTGTAGTCATAACGTTGATACGAGGTGTCATAAATATGTGAAGTGTCGTAGCATAACAGTTGTATTGTGGTATTACTATATAGTTGTGGTAGTCATACTAGTGATAGTTGTGTAGTCATAACTATTATTTGTATATAATATTAGTTTGTAGTATAACATATGACCATTAGTGGTAGTCATAACAGTGTATAGTTTTTCACGTTCAGTGTAGTTATACATACGTGTATAGTTGTATCTAACAGTGTTAGTGTTGTCAGTCAATTATTTGTAGCATCCGTAGTATACGTCACCGTCCGTGTAGTTACTAGTCGTGCAGTATAACGTACGTCTGTGTTATCATACATCCGTGAGTTATACGTCACCGTCCAGTGTGTATTCTCACCGTCAGTGATTATCAGTCAGTCCGTGTAGTTATTACGTCACCATCCGTGTAGTTATACGTCACCGTCGTAGTTATCACGTCACCGTCCGTGTAGTTATCACGTCACCGTCCGTGTAGTTATCACGTCACCGTCCGTGTAGTTATCACGTCACCGTCCGTGTAGTTATCACGTCACCGTCCGTGTAGTTATCACGTCACCGTCCGTGAGTTATCACGTCACCGTCCGTGTAGTTATCACGTCACCGTCCGTGTAGTTATCACGTCACCGTCCGTGTAGTTATCACGTCACCGTCCGTGTAGTTATCACGTCACCGTCCGTGTAGTTATCACGTCACCGTCCGTGTAGTTATCACGTCACCGTCCGTGTAGTTATCCCGTCACCTTCCGTGTAGTTATCACGTCACCGTCCGTGTAATTATCACGTCACCATCCGTGTAGTTATCACGTCACCGTCCGTGTAGTTATCACGTCACCGTCCGTGTAGTTATCACGTCACTGTCCATGTAGTTATCACGGCACCGTCCGTATAGTTATCACGTCACCGTCCGTGCAGTTATCACGTCACCGTCCGTGTAATTATCACGTTACCGTCCGTGCAGTTATACGTCACCGTCCGTGTAGTTATCACGTCACCGTCCGTGTAGTTATCACGGCACCGTCCGTGTAGTTATCACGTCATCGTCCGTGCAGTTATCACGTCACCGTCCGTGTAGTTATCACGTCACCGTCCGTGTAGTTATCACGTCACCGTCCGTGTAGTTATCCCGTCACCTTCCGTGTAGTTATCACGTCACCGTCCGTGTAGTTATCACGTCACCATCCGTGTAGTTATCACGTCACCGTCCGTGTAGTTATCACGTCACCGTCCGTGTAGTTATCACGTCACCGTCCGTGTAGTTATCACGTCACCGTCCGTGTAGTTATCACGTCACCGTCCGTGCAGTTATCACGTCACCGTCCGTGCAGTTATCACGTCACCGTCCGTGTAGTTATCACGTCACCGTCCGTGTAGTTATCACGTCACCGTCCGTGTAGTTATCACGTCACCGTCCGTGTAGTCATCACGTCACCGTCCGTGTAGTTATCACGTCACTGTCCATGTAGTTATCACGGCACCGTCCGTGTAGTTATCACGTCACTGTCCGTGCAGTTATCACGTCACCGTCCGTGTAATTATCACGTTACCGTCCGTGCAGTTATCACGTCACCGTCCGTGTAGTTATCACGTCACCGTCCGTGTAGTTATCACGGCACCGTCCGTGTTGTTATCACGTCACCGTCCGTGCAGTTATCACGTCACCGTCCGTGTAGTTATCACGTCACCGTCCGTGTAGTTATCACGTCACTGTCCGTGTAGTTATCACGTCACCGTCCGTGTAGTTATCCCGTCACCTTCCGTGTAGTTATCACGTCACCGTCCGTGTAGTTATCACGTCACCATCCGTGTAGTTATCACGTCGCCGTTCGTGTAGTTATCACGTCACCGTCCGTGTAGTTATCACGTCACCGTCCGTGTAGTTATCACGTCACCGGCCGTGTAGTTATCACGTCATCGTCCGTGCAGTTATCACGTCACCGTCCGTGCAGTTATCACGTCACCGTCCGTGTAGTTATCACGTCACCGTCCGTGTAGTTATCACGTCACTGTCCGTGTAGTTATCACGTCACCGTCCGTGTAGTTATCACGTCACCGTCCGTGTAGTTATGACGTCACCGTCCGTGTAGTTATCACGTCACCGTCCGTGTAGTTATCACGCCACCGTCCGTGTAGTTATCACGTCACCGTCCGTGTAGTTATCACGTCACCGTCCGTGTAGTTATCACGTCATTGTCCGTGTAGTTATCACGTCACCGTCCGTGTAGTTATCACGTCACCGTCCGTGTAGTTATCACGTCACCGTCCGTGTAATTATCACGTCACCGTCCGTGTAGTTATCACGTCACCGTCCGTGTAGTTATCACGTCACCGTCCGTGTAGTTATCACGTCAATGTCCGTGTAGTTATCACGTCACCGTCCGTGTAGTTATCACGTCACCGTCCGTGTAGTTATCACGCCACCGTCCGTGTAGTTATCACGTCACCGTCCTTGTAGTTATCACGTCACCGTCCGTGTAGTTATCACGTCACCGTCCGTGTAGTTATCACGTCACCGTCCGTGTAGTTATCACGTCACCGTCCGTGTAGTTATCACGTCACCGTCCGTGTAGTTATCACGTCACCGTCCGTGTAGTTATCACGTCACCGTCCATGTAGTTTTCACGTCACCGTCCGTGTAGTTATCACGTCACCGTCCGTGTAGTTATCACGTCACCGTCCATGTAGTTATCACGCCACCGTCCGTGTAGTTATCACGTCACCGTCTGTGTAGTTATCACGTCACCGTCCGTGCAGTTATCACGTCACCGTCCGTGTAATTATCACGTTACCGTCCGTGCAGTTATCACGTCACCATCCGTGTAGTTATCACGTCACCGTCCGTGTAGTTATCACGTCACCATCCATGTAGTTACCACGTCACCATCCGTGCAGTTATCACGTCACCGTCCGTGTAGTTATCACGTCACCGTCCGTATAGTTATCACGTCACCGTCCGTGCAGTTATCACGTACGAATAAATAGCCATCAGGATTACTAATTAAAACAGAATACCGTTCATTGCATTGTACGTGGCAGATGGTAATTAAATCGGCGGCACCAACTACGCTCTACGAATATAGGCTTTCCGTAGTTGTTGTTGGTATTGGTGGTGGTGGTGATGAGGGTAGTAGTGATGGTGGTAGTAATAAAAGTGGTGGTGGTAGTAATGGTGGTAGTAATGATGGTGGTAGTGGTGATAGTAGTGTTGGTAGTGGTGATGGTAGAGACAGCAAAATATCGATAAATTTGCTGTAAATCCGCACGTGGCAAGTCGACGTATAAAAACCTGTATACTACTACACAAGTGTATCTTAACGCAATTCCCAAGACAAGTATTAATTGGTAACTACCCAGCTGGTGCTGTACTGCCACAGCTGGAGCAAGCTACGACACGCCACCTGTGTCCACCATCAGACTTGAAAACACTGTCGTAGCCCCGGTAAAGTCCATTTCAAGGGGAAACTAATGTAAGTTGAATCTGGTCGTTTCAATGCTTAGATCAATACTCTAACACGGCTTTTGTTTACGTCGACTCACTTAACACTCCCCTCCATCCCCCAAACCTAATATATCTAGCCATATTTATCACTTAAACTACCTACACACAGGCTAATTTAAAACGACAATATTTTTACATTGCAGAATAGCGAGAATCTATGTATTTTCTTTAATAAATGTTCTATTAAAATAAAATGAGGTCGAATAATTAGGCCTGTATTTATTTTCTGTATGTTACAGCCAAATAAATTTACGTCAAAGCCTACTGAAGAATAAAGAGAAAATACAAGAGATGTATTCGTGCAGGTGATTTTTTTTAATACGCCGCCCTTCTTTCACCAAGGTAGGGTGACCCTCTCAAAAAATATGAGGAAAAACATTCACCGTCATTCATTCATTCCCCGTCTTGTCAGAGGAGCGTTGACATCAGAGTCCAGATGACCCTCCCCACTGCAACATCCTCATTGCTAACTCCTCAAGCACCGTACTACCCACCTCCAGCACCGTACTACCCACCTCCAGCACCGTACTACCCACCTCCAACACCGTACTACCCACCTCAAGCACCGTACTACCCACCTCAAGCACCGTACTACCCACCTCAAGCACCGTACTACCCACCTCAAGCACCGTACTACCCACCTCCAGCCCCGTACTACCCACCTCCAGCACCGTACTACCCACCTCCAGCACCGTACTACCCACCTCCAGCACCGTACTACCCACCTCCAGGACTGTACTACCCACCTCCATCACCGTACTACCCACCTCCAGGACTGTACTACCCACCTCCAGGACTGTACTACCCACCTCCAGCACCGTACTACCCACCTCCAGCACTGTACTACCCACCTCCAGCACCGTACTACCCACCTCCAGGACTGTACTACCCACCTCCAGCCCCGTACTACCCACCTCCAGCACCGTACTACCCACCTCCAGGACCGTACTACCCACCTCCAGCACCGTACTACCCACCTCCAGCACCGTACTACCCACCTCCAGGACCGTACTACCCACCTCCAGCACCGTAAGACCCACCTCCAGCACCGTACTACCCACCTCCAGCACCGTACTACCCACCTCCAGCACCGTACTACCCACCTCCAGCACCGTACTACCCACCTCCAGCACCGTACTACCCACCTCCAGCACCGTACTACCCACCTCCAGCACCGTACTACCCACCTCCAGCACCGTACTACCCACCTCCAGGACCGTACTACCCACCTCCAGCACCGTACTACCCACCTCCAGGACCGTACTACCCACCTCCAGCACCGTACTACCCACCTCCAGCACCGTACTACCCACCTCCAGCACCGTACTACCCACCTCCAGCACCGTACTACCCACCTCTAGCACCGTACTACCCACCTCCAGGACTGTACTACCCACCTCCATCACCGTACTACCCACCTCCAGGACTGTACTACCCACCTCCAGCACCGTACTACCCACCTCCAGCACTGTACTACCCACCTCCAGCACCGTACTACCCACCTCCAGGACTGTACTACCCACCTCCATCACCGTACTACCCACCTCCAGGACTGTACTACCCACCTCCAGGACTGTACTACCCACCTCCAGCACCGTACTACCCACCTCCAGCACTGTACTACCCACCTCCAGCACCGTACTACCCACCTCCAGGACCGTACTACCCACCTCCAGCACCGTACTACCCACCTCCAGCACCGTACTACCCACCTCCAGGACTGTACTACCCACCTCCATCACCGTACTACCCACCTCCAGGACCGTACTACCCACCTCCAGCACCGTACCACCCACCTCCAGCACCGTACCACCCACCTCCAGCACCGTACTACCCACCTCCAGCACCGTACTACCCACCTCAAGCACCGTACTACCCACCTCCAGGACCGTACTACCCACCTCCAGGACTCAAGTCCGGAGAACAATACAAGGAGTTATTGTTGTTGATGAACCACTGTCAACAAACACTTGAGCACCACTGAGCTGCGTCACATGGTTGCTTCAGCCAGGTCACTGTCCTCAGTGCTTTCTTAACAGTGATTTAACACTGAAACATAAACACTTAACCTTAATAAACTAGACACATCTGCAGTGTTGCATATTTGTCTAATTTATCAACTTGTCGGTTCTCCGAACCTTTTATTTACATTTATCTCAAACTTTACTGAAGAAATGTGATTCTAAGGATACTGTTCGCTGATAAATGTGATTCTAAGGGATACTGTTCGCTGATAAATGTGATTCCAAGGGATACTGTTCGCTGATAAATGTGATTCTAAGGGATACTGTTTGCTGATAAATGTCATAAACCAATTACGTTAAAACCTACGATTAGAAAAAAAACAAATAATATAATTAAAGTGCTACAATTCTTAAAACTAATGCACCATAAACCACTTTCTTAAAACTAGTGTACCATAAACCAATTTCTTAAAACTAATACACCATAAACGACTTTCTTAAAACTAGTGAACAAGAAAACCAATTCTCTAAGAATGATTTTTTCCTTTTTTTCCTTGTAATATTAATTTACAGCCGACATCTTTTTTTCTCAAAACATAAACAAACCGACGAGCAGAAAATAAAGATGATGGTAGTACTGTATATCTCGACCCCACAATAACACCATCTTCGGTGTTGAAGTGCAACACAGTATAACATTTATCACAGTATAACTTTTATCACAGTATAACATTTATATTGGGATGCTCTGACAACCCGTGTGGGTTATTCTACGAGAGGAGTAATGGAGGCTCGATCCTCAGTTTTCTAATAGCAAGAATTCTGAACTGGACTAAGGGAGGGCAGCAGCAACAGTAGCATCAGCATCAGCAGCAGCAGCATCAGCAACAGTAGCAGCAGCAAAAACAGTAGCAGCTGCAGCACCACCAGCAGCATCAGCAACAGTAGCAGCAGCAGCAGCAACAGTAGCAGCAGCAGCAGCAACAGTAGCAGCAACAGCAGCAACAGTAGCAGCAGTATCAGCAACAGTAGCAGCAGCATCAGCAACAGTAGCAGCAGCAGCAGCAGCATCATTAGCAGCAGCAACAGTAGCAGCAGCACCACCACCACCAGCATCAGCAACAGTAGTAGCAGCAGCAGCAACAGTAGCATCAGCATCAGCAACAGTAGCATCAGCATCAGCAACAGTAGCATCAGCAACAGTAGCAGCAGCATCAGCAACAGTAGCAGCAGCACCACCACCACCAGCAGCATCAGCAACAGTAGCAGCAGCAGCAGCAACAGTAGCAGCAGCAGTAGCAACAGTAGCATCAGCATCAGCAACAGTAGCAGCAGCATCAGCAACAGTAGTAGCAGCAGCAGCAACAGTAGCATCAGCAACAGTAGCAGCAGCAACAGTAGCATCAGCATCAGCAACAGTAGCATCAGCAACAGTAGCAACAGCAGCAGCAACAGTAGCAGCAGCAGCACCACCACCAGCAGCAGCATCAGCAACAGTAGCAGCAGCAACAGCAACAGTAGCAGCAGCAGTAGCAACAGTAGCAGCAGCATCAGCAACAGTAGCAGCAGCATCAGCAACAGTAGTAGCAGCAGCAGCAACAGTAGCATCAGCAACAGTAGCAGCAGCAACAGTAGCATCAGCATCAGCAACAGTAGCATCAGCAACAGTAGCAGCAGCATCAGCAACAGTAGCAGCAGCAGCAGCACCACCAGCAGCAGCATCAGCAACAGTAGCAGCAGCAGCAGCAACAGTAGCAGCAGCAGTAGCAACAGTAGCAGCAGCATCAGCAACAGTAGCAGCAGCAGCAACAGTAGCAGCAGCAGCACCACCACCACCACCAGCATCAGCAACAGTAGCAGCATCAGCAACAGTAGCATCAGCATCAGCAACAGTAGCAGCAGCAACAACAACAGTAGCAGCAGCAACAGCAACAGTAGCAGCAGCAGCACCACCACCACCAGCAGCAGCAGCAACAGTAGCATCAGCAACAGTAGCAGCAGCATCAGCAACAATAGCAGCAGCACCACTACCACCACCAGCAGCATCAGCAACAGTAGCAGCAGCAGTAGGACCACCACCAGCAGCATCAGCAACAGTAGCAGCAGCAGCAACAGTAGCAGCAGTAGCAGCACCAACAGCAGTAGCAGCAGCAGCATCAACAAGAACAACAGTAGCAACAGCATCAGCAACAACAGTAGCAACAGCATCAGCAACAACAGTAGCAGGAGCAACAACAGCAGGAACAGCACCAACATCAATAACTGCAGGAACAGCAACAGCATCAACAACAACAGTAGCAGGAGCAACAACAGTATCAACAACAACAGTAGCAGGAGAAGCAGCATTAACAACAACAGTAGCAGGGGCAACAGCAGCATCAACAACAGTAGTAGGAGCAGCAACAGCATCAACACCAACAGTAGCAGGAGCAGCAGCAGCAACAACAACAACAGTAGCAGGAGCAACAGCAGCATCAGCAACAACAGTAGCAGGAACAACAGCAGCAACAACAACAGCAGCAGCAACAACAACAACAGTAGCAGGAGCAGCAACAGCATCAGCAACAACAGTAGCAGGAGCATCAGCAGCAACAACAACAGCAGCAGCAACAACAACAACAGCAGCAGCAACAACAACAACAGTAGCAGCAACAGTAGGAAACACTGTAAAATACAAATTCTTAATATATCAGTGAGGCATGAAGAGGGGGGTTGTAGAGGCAGCAATACACTGCTGATGGTTGCATGTCCCTGTGCCCTAACCCAGAGTTGCATGACCTCTCCTCCAGTCATTACAGCCACGGTACGGGCCTCGCTCAACATACATTTACCACACTTAGTGAGATAATGCATGATTTACCCATGGATTACTATGGTAGTAGGTGCCCTGTATATTAGTCCCCAGAACCAGTGTTGAGCCACAACTCGTAATACGTATAGAGACTGTGGAAAAAGACATGATCTTTAAATGTTGCAGTGAGGAGGAGGAGGAGGTAGAGGAGGAGGAGGAGGTAGAGGAGGAGGAGGAGGAGGAGGTAGAGGAGGAGGAGGAGGTAGAGGAGGAGGAGGAGGTAGAGGAGGAGGAGGTGCCGTGTCTGAGGTCAATGTATGGATTATTATACACAGAATAAAGGAGAAGAGAAATAAGAGGCCGCTGTAATTACACGGAGGATAAAAATATACCGACCAATTGGTTTAGGAGGACAGGTGAGCAAATACAAGGACAGATTTATTAGAAAACGTTTCGGCCCTGGGACCTTGATCACTTCTAACACACAGGCGGAGAGTGAGGTGACACCTGGTGAGGTGAATAATAGCACACTGGGTGATGACAACGTGATCATGTGTCTCCTGTGTTGCTGGGTAGGTGGCGCTCTGCCTGGTTCACTATCATTTATGCACAAATAAGCAGCACAGAGGAGAGAGAGGAGCATACGACGACGTTTCGGCCCGACCTGCACCATTTAGAAAATCACACTGACTTTGTAAATGGTCCAAGTCGGACCGAAATGTCGTGGTAAGCTCCTCTCTCGTACGGGCGGATTGTTTGTGTATTGTTCCGGTTACGGTATTGTACCTTGTTGCTCCTTCTGTATCATGTATACTTCTGTTTCTTGAAATTTCGCAGTTTCCAGGACCGAAACGTTCCCTGATAAATATGTCCTAGTGCTTGTTTACGTATCCTTCTGAACCATAAATCAATGTGTGGCGAGCAGCTGTTGAGATAGCTTGAAAAAAAAAAACACGGACGAGGATAGAACCCGCGATCAGTCATAAAACTCCAGACCGACGCGCTAACCACTGACTCTCAGATCGCGGGTTCTATCCCCACCCGTGGTATGGTTTGTTTGTAATCATGCCATTATGATTTCGTGAGTTATAGATAGTTTCGTCATGTAGGGGGGGGGTAATGGGTCAAGATTAAATGGGTGTATAACTCTTTGAGTGTATGGACTGTCAGGGTTGTAAGGGGGGATGTGAAGGTGGTATTAAGAGGTAATGGCTTTAACATACAGCAGGCATATGTGGGCAATTTAAATAGGAATGGAGAGGAGTGCTCTTTCTGTCTTGAAGAGCTGTTGGAGTGTAAACACTGTAATATCAGTTTCAATGTTAGGAGGTGGGACGTACAATGTCTGCGCTTTATAAGGCGAATGGAAATGCTGCTCCTATATAAGACTTACCATTGTACTGTGATATCTGTGCTCTACTGGAAAGGGAGCTAGGGCGTAAGTAATGGTGAATGCGTTTTCCTTTTCGCATAACTCCCTTCATGGTATTTAACACTGAAGCGGATAGTTTATTGTGCACTCATCCATCCTGTGGATGGTAGTGGCTAGTTTATTGTGCATCTCATATCCATCTTGTGGATGGTAGTGGCTAGTTTATTGTGCACCTCATATCCATCCTGTGGATGGTAGTGGCTAGTTTATTGTGCACCTCATATCCATCCTGTGGACGGTAGTGGCTAGTTTATTGTGCACTCATATCCATCCTGTGGATGGTAGTGGCTAGTTTATTGTACACTCATATCCATCCTGTGGATGGTAGTGGCTAGTTTATTGTGCACCTCATATCCATCCTGTGGATGGTAGTGGCTAGTTTATTGTGCACCTCATATCCATCCTGTGGACGGTAGTGGCTAGTTTATTGTGCACCTCATATCCATCCTGTGGATGGTAGTGGCTAGTTTATTGTGCACCTCATATCCATCCTGTGGACGGTAGTGGCTAGTTTATTGTGCACCTCATATCCATCCTGTGGATGGTAGTGGCTAGTTTATTGTGCACCTCATATCCATCCTGTGGATGGTAGTGGCTAGTTTATTGTGCACCTCATATCCATCCTGTGGATGGTAGTGGCTAGTTTATTGTGCACCTCATATCCATCTTGTGGATGGTAGTGGCTAGTTGATTGTGCACTCATATCCATCCTGTGGATGGTAGTGGCTAGTTTATTGTGCACCTCATATCCATCCTGTGGATGGTAGTGGCTAGTTTATTGTGCACCTCATATCCATCCTGTGGATGGTAGTGGCTAGTTTATTGTGCACCTCATATACATCCTGTGGATGGTAGTGGCTAGTTTATTGTGCACCTCATATCCATCCTGTGGATGGTAGTGGCTAGTTTATTGTGCACCTCATATCCATCTTGTGGATGGTAGTAGATAGTTTATTGTGCACCTCATATCCATCCTGTGGATGGTAGTAGATAGTTTATTGTGCACCTCATATCCATCATGTGGATGGTAGTGGCTAGTTTACTGTACACCTCATATCCATCCTGTGGATGGTAGTGGCTAGTTTATTGTGCACCTCATATCCATCCTGTGGATGGTAGTAGCTAGTTTATTGTGCACCTCATATCCATCCTGTGGACGGCAGAGCAATAGCATACGGATACACAAAGAACCTAGTAACTAGGTTCTTCTTACAATATATATTCCCATCAAGCAAGGACAATACTTGCATGAAGTTGATCACTGAACCTCACAGAAGTAACTAGCGTCTGCCACAACAAGGCTACCCCACAACAATCACAGCCACACTGCCCGGACAATAACAATCCTCAACTAACCCACACAATTCGGAGATTTATTTGTCCTGCAGTGTCCTGAAGTGCCACACTTGGAGCAGCTCGTCCTGAAGGGGTAATTTAATTCGCCGAAGTCTTTAAAACAGTGGACATTGCTCCAGGACCGACCTAATCTTTTACAAACCTCCTGTTTGCTAGGCTACCGTGTCTCGCCCTCCTAGCCACTACTTGCCTCACCCTCCTAGCTAGGAGAGATCACCATCACTAAGTACTGAAACACACTTAACGTGTTGTGTAAACCACAACGTCGCGTCCACCAAACCCATACAGCAATTTTTTTTCACACAATGTAGACGAGTGGACCGGCAGAAGTGCTCGGTGGAGTGACCAAAGGGACTCCACCGAGCGCATCATAACGACTCTTAACTCACATCACGAGAAAATTTCCAAATATTTCTCCTGGCGAATGAATTACCTCTAACCACAAGGATCATCACAGACGTAAACAAGTTATCCCGGGGGGTGATTAAACCGTCTGGCATTCCCCACGGGGTTTAAACAATTATAATAATTGCCAGAAATGTTAAAAATTCCAGTTAGGTTTTTTTTTTTTAAACCGGTGATCAATTAGACATGAATATTTAGGAGGGGAAATGTTAGTTGAACTGCGTGATTAATTACCTTCCGGGAGATGGCGCCGCAGCACCAGCTGTGATGCATAACACCCACCTAGAACAACCACTGTGATAACACCACCTACAACACCCATTGTGATAACACCATCTACAACCACTGTGATAACACCACCTACAACAACCACTGTGATAACACCACCTACAACAACCACTGTGATAACACCACCTACAACAACCAATGTGATAACACCACCTACAACAACCAATGTGATAACACCACCTACAACAACCACTGTGATAACACCACCTACAACACCCATTGTGATAACACCATCTACAACCACTGTGATAACACCACCTACAACACCCATTGTGATAACACCATCTACAACCACTGTGATAACACCACCTACAACAACCACTGTGATAACACCACCTACAACAACCACTGTGATAACACCCACCTACAACAACCACTGTGATAACACCACCTACAACAACCAATGTGATAACACCACCTACAACAACCACTGTGATAACACCACCTACAACAACCACTGTGATAACACCCACCTACAACAACCACTGTGATAACACCACCTACAACAACCAATGTGATAACACCACCTACAACAACCACTGTGATAACACCCACCTACAAATCACTGGAAATATTCTACGAAACATTGAAAATTATTAATGATGCTACTGCTACATCTACTAATTCTACTACTACTACTACTGCCGCTGATGCTACTACTGATACTACAACTGCTACTACTACTACTACTACTACTACTACTGCAACTAATGCTACTACTACTACTTCTGCTACTGTTGCTACTACTGCTAATATTATTGCTACTACTAATACTGCTGCTGCTACTACTACTACTATTGCAACTAATGCTACTACTACTACTACTGCAACTAATGCTACTACTACTACAGTGGCTGTGTGATCCAAGAAGGGCATCACCGTCTTGCACAAGCCGGGTCTCTACCTCAATACACACGACAGTAAACATTCAGAGCGCGGCATAAGTTCATTGCGTACTTAAATATTAGCGAACAAAAATCTGAAGCGAACCAGAAAATACATTCAGCAATTCATCACATGAACACTGAAGTCCCATATTTTTGTTCCAATAAAAATTGGCAAATCTGATTGAGACAGAACCGTGCGCCGGTTCTGGTATCAAAGTCGTCCAGGATTTCAGCAGAACCTGAACTCGTGCGACATGAGCCGTCCCACATCATTCAGGAGGTCAGCCTCATCGTTCTGACCTTGGGTGTCACAAATTGACCTACTGTGACCTCGTCTGGGGCCCCCAGTAATTATCTACGAAGTTACTTTCCTTATTATCTTTATATCAAAAGAAAGGCCGAGTCCAGACAATTTATGCAACGTGTGAGTAAAGGCAGACCTGACTCTCTTCAGTCCGTGTGTATGGCTGCAAGTCTAGACACCTGACTGGCTCTTCAGTCCGTGTGTATGGCTGCAAGTCTAGACACCTGACTGGCACTTCAGTCCGTCTGTATGGCTGCAAGTCTAGACACCTGACTGGCTCTTCAGTCCGTGTGTATGGCTGCAAGTCTAGACACCTGACTGGCTCTTCAGTCCGTGTGTATGGCTGCAAGTCTAGACACCTGACTGGCTCTTCAGTCCGTGTGTATGGCTGCAAGTCTAGACATCCCGCATTTATTTAATCTAGATGCTGATGTCTAGACGGAGCGGCATGATGACAGCTTTCATGGGTGTGCCCCATGATGACAGCTTTCATGGGTGTGACCCATGATGGTAGCTTTCATGGGTGTGACCCATGATGATAGCTTTCATGGGTGTGACCCATGATGATAGCTTTCATTGTTGTGACCCATGATGATAGCTTTCATGGGTGTGACCCATGATGGTAGCTTTCATTGGTGTGACCCATGATGACAGCTTTCATGGGTGTGACCCATGATGGTAGCTTTCATGGGTGTGACCCATGATGGTAGCTTTCATGGGTGTGACCCATGATGATAGCTTTCATGGGTGTGACCCATGTGATGTGACATGAAGCTTTCATTGGATGTGACCCATGTGACCATGCTTTCATGGGTGTGACCCATGATGGTAGCTTTCATGGGTGTGACCATGATGATAGCTTTCATGGGTGTGACCCATGATGATAGCTTTCATGGGTGTGACCCATGATGATAGCTTTCATGGGTGTGACCCATGATGATAGCTTTCATGGGTGTGACCCATGATGATAGCTTTCATTGGTGTGACCCATGATGATAGCTTTCATGGTGTGACCCATGATGAAGCTTTCATGGGTGTGACCCATGATGACAGCTTTCATTGGGTGTGACCCATGATGATAGCTTTCATGGTGTGACCCATGATGATAGCTTTCATGGGTGTACCCATGATGACAGCTTTCATTGGTGTGACCCATGATGATAGCTTTGCATGGGTGTGACCCATGATGATAGCTTTCATGGGTGTGACCCATGATGATAGCTTTCATGGGTGTGACCCATGATGACAGATTTCATGGGTGAGATCCATGATGATAGCTTTCATTGGTGTGACCCATGATGATAGCTTTCATGGGTGTGACCCATGATGACAGCTTTCATTGGTGTGACCCATGATGATAGCTTTCATGGGTGTGACCCATGATGATAGCTTTCATGGGTGTGACCCATGATGATAGCTTTCATGGGTGTGACCCATGATGATAGCTTTCATGGGTGTGACCCATGATGATAGCTTTCATTGGTGTGACCCATGATGATAGCTTTCATGGGTGTGACCCATGATGACAGCTTTCATTGGTGTGACCCATGATGATAGCTTTCATTGGTGTGACCCATGATGATAGCTTTCATGGGTGTGACCCATGATGATAGCTTTCATTGGTGTGACCCATGATGACAGCTTTCATGGGTGAGATCCATGATGATAGCTTTCATGGGTGTGACCCATGATGATAGCTTTCATGGGTGTGACCCATGATGATAGCTTTCATGGGTGTGACCCATGATGATAGCTTTCATGGGTGTGACCCATGATGACAGCTTTCATGGGTGAGATCCATGACGACAGCTTTAATGGGTGACCCATGATGATAGCTTTCATGGGTGTGACCCATGATGACAGCTTTCATGGGTGAGATCCATGACGGCAGCTTTAATGGGTGACCCATGATCACAGTCTTCATAGGTATGACCCAGTCCTTGAAACCTAGTGTCGTGATGCTGATGGAAGGATCTGGATTTAAGGTTGTCAGGGGTGTGGGGAGGTTGTCAGGGGTGTGGGGAGGTTGTCAGGGATGTGGGGAGATTGTCAGGGGTGTGGGGAGGTTGTCAGGGGTGTAGGGAGGTTGTCAGGGGTGTGGGGAGGTTGTCAGGGGAGTGGGGAGGTTGTCAGGGGTGTGGGAATGTTGTCAGGGGTGTTGGGAAGTTGTCAGGAGTGTGGGGAGGTTGTCAGAGGTGTGGGGATGTTGTTAGGGGGTGAACAACAAACCAGATTGGTTCCTATTTCCTACCCCACACCGCATTCTACAGGCGTTGTATGACTCATGCGAGTTTAGCGCTTCCCCAATAATAACAACAACAACGATGATGATGATAATAATGATAATAATAATAATATGATCACAATGCTAATCAAAATAATAATAATCATAACTATAATAATATTAATAATGATCACAATAATAATAATAATCACAATACTACTACTAATAATAATAATGACAATCACAATGATAATCACGATAATAATAATCATATAATAATAATAATAATAATAATAATAATAATAATAATAATAATAATAATAATAATCATTTAATAATAATAATAATAATAATAATAATAATAATAATAATTAAAGTCCATTTCCAGAGAAAGAGTTTATCACGTCATGAATTGACAAAAACAGCTCCGATTCATTGGATTAAAAGCCCTTCACCAGCGTCAAGGCACGCATTACAGAGACAATTTCCTGAGACCCCGAAATTAGGGGTCCCCGCCCCCTCCTATATATAGCTTCTTCGACCTGAGTGGATAATACCAAGCAGGTGGTCATAGCCTGGCTGGGTTGGGATGAGTTGGGTTGGATTGGGATGAGTTGGGTTGAATTGGGTTGAGTTGGGTTGAATTGGGTTGAGTTGGGTTGGATTGGGTTTTATTGGGGTAGGTTGGGTTGGGGTAACGCATGGTCTGAACATACCCATGGTCTGAACATAACCATGGTCTGAACATATCCATGGTCTGAAAATACTCATGGTCTGAACATACCCATGGTCTGAACATACTAATGGTCTGAACATACCCAATGTCTGAACATGCTAATGGTCTGAACATACCCATGGTCTGAACATACCCATGGTCTGAACATACCCATGGTGATGTAAAGCTTGAAGACAGAATGTGAAAAAGACCTGGGAGTCATTGTGAGCAGAAATCTAAAGCCAAGACAAGAGTGCCTAAGTGTGAGCAACAAAGCTAACAGATTACTTGGATTTATATCAAGAAGTGTAAGCAACAGGAGTCCAAAAGTTACTTTACAGTTCTATACATCACTAGTGAGGCCTCACTTAGATTATGCTGCTCAGTTTTGGTCTCCTTACTACAAAATGGATATAAATGCATTGGAGAATATACAGAGAAGGAATCTATCCTCATATGAGGGTTGATGTAGAGCCTTGAACCTTGAACCTTGAACCTTGACAGACGCAGAATGAGAGGAGACTTCACTGAAGTATACAAGTGGTAGATAGACATAAACAAAGGCGATATAAATAAAGTACCGAGGTTCTTGAATCAAGTAAGAACTACCAATAACGGATTTAAATTGGATAAATTTAGATTTAGAAAAAAGATAGGTAAGTACTGGCTTTCAGAGTTGTGGATGCATGGAACAATATGCCAAGTAGGGTAATAGAAGCTAGACAAATATATGAGAGGGAAGGCCTGGGTTTGATTAGTACCTGAGAAAAGGTGGGTGGGAATGGTTGGTTTTGAGAAGGACTTGCCTTGTATGGGCCTGTAGGCCTTCTGCAGTGTTCCTCCATTCTTATGTTTTTCTCATGAAACATAATCAGGAAACATAACTAGGACACATATCCAGGAAACATAACTAGGACGCATACCCAAGAAACGTTGAAACTGTACGATCAACAATCGCAGTTGAACGTTGCAACGTGAACGTTCATTTCCAGGCACCGACGTATAACCTCTTTCCTGAACGAAAATTCAGAAAACGTTGGAAACTGTGCGTTCGAACGCACAAGACAATAAAAGTCAACTAGAAACTACAATAAAGAAACACTGGTAAATATGCTACACAATTGTGACTGGTCATTGATAACAAGTTGCACGGACGTAAATGATGTCTGGGAAAAATTCAAAACAATGTTCACTGCCATCCTTGATAATATTGCACCAGTTAAAGAGGTTAGAATTAAACGAAGAACTGAACCCTGGATGACTACTGAGATATTAGATAATATGAAATTCAGAGACCAGTTGATAAAAAGATTTAAGGCAAACAGACAGGATATTGCAGCACTAAATGAATTCCAAAGGGTGAGGAACAGAGTGCAGAGGCTTATAAAAGGCGCAAAGGCAAGACACTATTGCTCAAAGATCGAAGAGTACAAGAATAACCCTAGAAAGCTCTGGCAACAACTCAAACAGTTGGGGTATAGCCATAAACCCGTAGATAGATCTAACATAGTTCTAAATGTCGATAACGAGGTATGCCCCGAAACAACTAAAGTGGCAAATTGTTTTAATTCATACTACACAACTGTCGCATCAACACTAGTAAGTAAGCTACCAGCTGCATCAAATACCTTTAACACAGACTCTGATAAATTTAAAACATACTATACCAATATAGGAGTAACTCCAAACAGTTGTCAACTAGTAAGTGTATCTCATGACTTCGTGCAAAAAGAACTAAGCAGGTTAAACCCAACTAAGAGCACCGGCCCAGATAACATCCCGTCTAAGTTCCTAAAAGATGGTGCCTCTGAACTGGCAATCCCCATTGCTCACATAATAAATTTGTCCATCACCACTAATACAGTGCCAGAGGGGTTCAAGGAGGCCAGAGTTACTCCTATCTTCAAGAAAAATAGTAGGTCTGATGTCAGCAACTATAGGCCTGTTAGTATACTCAGTGTAATATCCAAAATTCTAGAGAGGGCGGTGTACTGTCAAGTAGTTAAATATCTTAGTGACAACAACATTCTTCATAGTTACCAATCAGGCTTTAGAAGATCTTACTCAACCGAAACCTCCCTAATTAATCTGATGGATTACATGAGAACTGAAATGTCTATAGGGAACCTCATAGGAATAGTAACTTTAGACTTGCAAAAGGCCTTCGATACTGTCAACCACAATATATTATGTAAGAAACTTCAAGCTATCGGCATAGGTTCCACAGACTTGTTTAAGTCCTATCTTAGCAACAGGAAACAAATTGTCAAGATCAACAAAACGGAATCAGAACCACTGCCGATAGCATGTGGAGTTCCCCAAGGTAGTGTTCTGGGTCCCTTATTATTTCTGTTATGTTAACGACATGCCCATCAGTGTCAAGTGCAAACTCCTACTGTATGCGGATGACAGTGTTCTGTTAGTGTCAGGTAAAGAGCCACAAGACATAGCTAATGTATTAACACTGGAACTGGAGTCCTGTAGCAAATGGTTAGTAGACAACAAACTATCGTTACATCTCGGGAAAACAGAAGCCATACTGTTAAGTAAAAGGACACAAATGCAACTAATGTGACATTTTATTGTGGCAACGTTTCGCTCTCCAGGAGCTTTCTCAAGCCGTTACAAGCGTTACATGGACACAATGGGCTATTATATACTCTCAAAGTGAGGTGAAATACTAGTGGTGGTCGAGGTAGTAGTGATAAGTAGTAGTAGTAGTAGTAGTAGTAATACAATAAGGTAGAACAATCAATATGCACATGAGTAAAAGGTGATAAAACAAATACTTGGGTAGTATAACAATAGGTTAGACAAATATTTTATGCTGGAGGTTGAAATATAGAAGGCCTGTAGGAGTGTTCCACATCTACGATGTGCTTGTGTTGAATTAGCAGGAGAGACTATGTGATGGTATGGTTAACTGTTTTCAGGAGGATTCTTGCTAAGACTTCAGAGATGGTGAAGCTGCCTTTGTTTTGTTTAATTGTGTTAGAAACAGATATAAGTGCTGATTCAAGGCATTTGCGTCTACGGAAATTAGTTTCTTTGATTACTAGTCGGGCGTCTTTGAATTTCATGAGATGACTGTTGGAATTTCGGTGTTGTACGCAGGCGTTGTTCAGGTTATCGTTTCTGCATGCATTAATGTGTTCATTGAGGCGTGTTTCGAGGTTTCTTGCTGTTTCTCCTACATAAATTCTGTCGCAGCCTCCACAGGGTATAGTGTAGACCCCTGCGTTGACTGGTTCATGGTGCGAAACACGCATCAATGAACACATTAATGCATGCAGAAACGATAACCTGAACAACGCCTGCGTACAACACCGAAATTCCAACAATCATCTCATGAAATTCAAAGACGCCCGACTAGTAATCAAAGAAACTAATTTCCGTAGACGCAAATGCCTTGAATCAGCACTTATCTCTGTTTCTAACACAATTAAACAAAACAAAGGCAGCTTCACCATCTCTGAAGTCTTAGCAAGAATCCTCCTGAAAACAGTTAACCATACCATCACATAGTCTCTCCTGCTAATTCAACACAAGCACATCGTAGATGTGGAACACTCCTACAGGCCTTCTATATTTCAACCTCCAGCATAAAATATTTGTCTAACCTATTGTTATACTACCCAAGTATTTGTTTTATCACCTTTTACTCATGTGCATATTGATTGTTCTACCTTATTGTATTATTACTACTACTACTACTACTACTTATCACTACTACCTCGACCACCACTAGTATTTCACCTCACTTTGAGAGTATATAATAGCCCACTGTGTCCATGTAACGCTTGTAACGGCTTGAGAAAGCTCCTGGAGAGCGAAACGTTGCCACAATAAAATGTCACATTAGTTGCATTTGTGTCCTTTTACTTAACATATTGTCGGTAATTCTACCAATATTATTACAGAAGCCATACTCTTTGGCACGAAATATAAACTGAGAAGGGTAAATAATTTTAATGTCCGGTGTAATGGGGAATCCATCACTTCAGTTTCCTCAGTAAAATATCTGGGAATCCCCTTTGACCCATGCATGTCAGGAGAATTGATAGGGAACAGTGTAGTAAAGAAAGCGAATGCCAGACTGAAGTTCCTCTACAGACAAGCACAGTGTCTACCTACTGAGGCTCGCAGGACCCTATGTCTTGCCCTTATACAATGTCATATGGACTACGCTTGCTCTTCATGGTACTCTGCCTTGACAAAAAAACTGAAAGATAAGCTGCAAATCACCCAGAACAAAATGGTAAGATTCATCCTGGACCTGGGACCAAGATTCATCCTGGACCTGGGACCAAGATTCATCCTGGACCTGGGACCAAGAGAGCATGTAGGCCAGGATGAATTACAACAATTGGATATGCTGAATATTGAAGACAGAGTAAAACAACTTAAATTAACGTCGATCACCATGCCCAGCCCTTCTAGGGCAGGATAGGTGCCAAGGCTGGAGCTTGCTACCATCTGCGGCTCGCAAGCCTGCCCTTCCCGTCAGCATCCTTGGGGGGGGGGAAGGTGGCAGACCAGAGAGGCCTAGCATCTATCTACCTCCATGCCTCGTGCTTGTGGCGAATGTGGCTAGGCCTGGGGCCAGTTGGTCCCACCGCTGAGGGGTACCCCCACCCATGGGAGACATAGGTATCTGCTACTCCCACGCCAGGGAGCCGCAGCCGGGTCGCCATCTGGTAAAGACCCGGGCCGAGAGAATTCCCAGCGAATCAACACCTCCTCCTTCTCCTTAAATTAAATCAAGTTTATAAAATTGCTCACAAACAGTGTCCAGAATATCTTGCTGCCAATTTTGTCAAGGCTGGGAACCAAAGCAGTCATAGTACTAGGGAGAGAGCACAACTTTGTAGTACCCACAGTCAGTGGCCAGGCTTCAAACACCTTTTATTGTACAGCAATAAAAGAATGGAACAGACTGCCTGCACATGTCAAAGCCAGTCATAGCATGAGCCAGTTCAAGAAGAGAACCAATAGGTACCTAATGAATGTAGCGACAGAAAGGGAGGAGAATGATTGATTTTTTTTTTTTTAGCTAACAGACATGTATATGTAAATAACTCTTTTTTACCTTATACCTAGTATACATATATCCTTTATAATATAATAACATATATATATCCTATAATGTATAACATTATGGTATAAAAAGGACCCCAATGGAAATAAGTCACTCTGTCTGACTTTTTGGGTTATCCTAGGTTCTCTACACATATGCTGCTATGTATGATAATCTATGTAAATGTATTTGTGTATACTTGAATAAACTTACTTACACTTAATGTACGGAGGAACGAGCCTCCACACGGGCCACACTGACCATAACATTGCCCAACACAAACATTTGTACAAGTGTCGGGCTTTATTTGTCTGTCATCACCTGCCTTATGTACACAAGTGCACAGGTGTAACACCGCTCAGGATAGAATACACCGACAGGTGTATGTCTCTCAGAGTATATATACACTGACAGGTGTATGTCTCTCAGAGTATATATACACTGACAGGTGTATGTCTCTCAGAGTATATATACACTGACAGGTGTATGTCTCTCAGAGTATATATACACTGACAGGTGTATGTCTCTCAGAGTATATATACACTGACAAGTGTATATACACTGACAGATGTATATACACTGACAGATGTATATACACTGACAGATGTATATCAGTGTATATACACTGACAGGTGTCTCTCAGTTTATATACACTGACAGGTGTATGTCTGTCAATGTTTATACACTGACAGGTGTATATCAGTTTATATACATTGACATATGTATATCAGTTTATATACACCGACAAGTGTATATCCCTCAGTGTATATACACTGCGAGTTTAATCATTATTTTAAGTATTAAATTATTCTTGACAGGTGGTGAACAGGTTACACGACAGGATTGAAACCCATAAACCAAGCAACCAGCTCCTCGTCTCACCACCACCACTGACAAAAATGCAGATTTCAACGCCTTCTGCGTTCGCCGAGACACCGCGCTGCCAGACGCATCCTGCCAGATTTCGTAAATTATTTTGTGTTCGTACACAGGTATTTTATAGGTTGCTGAATCCTAATTTTAATCAAAACGAACCTAAAATGATAATAAAAGTCTGTAGGAAGAAGTTCCGGCTAAAGTACTATGTACTTTGATCCAGAGTGCGCAGGTTCGAATCCTTTTCTAGACGGATATATATATATATATATATATATATATATATATATATTCATAAGAGAAAGTGATGACTTCTTGGATGATCGTCCTGAGGTTGGAAAGACGACAATCAGCAACTTTACAAGTGTACCACGAGCATCAGCAGAGATCTAACCTGCAGATCTCTGTATACAATGGTACAATTATCACAATATGAAGTTCCCTGTCATATGGATCTTGAGTGATGACCTCCATCAAATGCCCCTCCTCCTCCCACGTTCCTCTTATACCTTGTAGACTTCTTGTGGAGGCTGGGATATATTGTTTACCAGACACCAGCTGTTGATATTTATAGCACTCCCTGTTTGTATAAACGATAACATACAAAAGTGAATGTGTGAAAATAACTGAAGAATCACATAGATATGTATCAACCAAAACAGAATGGTTATAACTATGTCCATAATTTTTAGAGGGGTGGACTGGTAAGCCAGCGGAAGGCCTCGGTCAGATGGCCAAAAGCTCCAACGGCGGGTCATTATCTAAGACCCGCGTCAGGAGACACCTGTCCTGTTTCTTGACGAACCTTACCTAACCTAACCCTATGTAACAACCTGCTAGATGTGCACACGTCTAGTCTACACATCTAGTATGAGGTTCCACCTCACCCCGTCCAAGGGAGAGGAGCGTGGGGGGGGGGACGTGTCAAGTAGTGAGTGGTATACCCACACCCAATTTACTCCGAGGTCATTTTACTATATTGACAAAAAGGCCTAAAATTTGCGCCAAGGGTCACTGGATATCAAGAATATTTAAATGATGCCTTTTATGGCAGAACTGTGACACACATGGCAGAATTGACACATAGTTGAATTGTGACACATATAGCTGAACTACGACTCCTATGGCTTAACAATGACACATATGATAGAAGTATGATACATGTGGTTGAACTATGCCACATATGGTAATCAATAACACAGTTGAACTATGACACATATGGTAGAACTATGATACATGTGGTTGTACTATGCCACATATGGTAGATCTACGGCACATATGGTTAAACCATGACACATATGGTTGACTAATGACACATATGGTAGATCTACGGCGCATATTGTTGAACCATAACACATATGGTTGAATAATGGCACATATGGCAGATCTATGACACATATGGTAGATCTATGACACATATTGTTGAACTATGACACATATGACAATATCATGATACATTTGGCATAACCATGACACATAGCGATTTTCGAAATCATGACACCATGACTGACATTGTGCAAAATCATAGCATATCTAAGTGGGTAATGACACATATGATGTGACACATGTGGTGGATACATAACTTGGATACGTGGTGCATACGAAGTCACGCTAAATTACAGTGAAACCGTGTCACATGTGGTGCCATCATGATACGTGGAGATGAGATCAGGGCAAATTATGACACATATGGCAATGTAGTATGTATAGATGTGGTGGGACACAGATACATAATTTAAGGAGGAGCGACACATATGAACAAGGAGCAGCTGCACATACTTAGATGCAACAACACATATGGGGGCTTGAACGACGACACATATGGGGGCTGGAACGACGATACATATGGGACTGGAACGACGACACGTGAGAGACTGGAACGACACACGTGGTGCTGCAGTGACGACACATATGGAACTGGAACGACGACACGCGAGAGACTGGAACGACACACGTGGGGCTGCAGTGACGACACATATGGAACTGGAACGACGACACTTGTGGAGGTGGAAAGACTGCACATGAGGGACTGGAACAATGACACACGAGGGACTGGAACAATGACACATGAGGGACTGGAACAATGACACATGAGGGACTGGAACAATGACACATGCAGGATTGGAACAACGCATGAAGGACTGGAACGACACATAAGGGACTGGAACAAATCATCTGGGGCAAGAACGACATAAGAAGAATTAGAACGACACATGTGTGGCTGGAACAACAGCATAACAAAAACTGGTCTATAGTTTATTATTATTATTATTATTATTATTATATTCATGATGCTGTGCTTGCAACAAACAGTGTGTGACCGTGTGTGTTGCTAGCTTGTAGTTGGACGTGCTTGCAACCAGTGTATCTTCAAGGATGGGAGAACCAGTATACGCCATGGGCGTCACCCAGTGTTAACTACACCGTCAGTTGTCATGCATACACTTCAATTGTTTACACTCTACTTCACCGGAAAAAATAAACACGACTTTTACTGCGGTATCTGACGAAGAGATAAATAAAATACGACACCTCTTTGACCAGAGAAAGAACTAAATTTTTGCGAGACTCGCAACAACTGGGAGTCGAACTAATTCATCAGCGTTTGTGATGAGGGAATTGTTATGGAACGCGGACCGGGGAACTCAGTGGTCCTGAAGGAGCGATCCCAAAGGAATAAATACGCAATTTCTACGAGACGTGAAGACATGAAGACATTGAGTATATAAGTGATAGTCAGCGACCTCTTGTGATGTATTTGTTATGGAGTACAGACCGGGAGACTTAGTGCTACTGAAGGAGGAGGAACACAAGCACGTAGCAAGGCAAAGACTACACCACGACTGCGACATCGAGCTGGTACCTTCCAAGACCCAGACACTATCACCCAGCGAGGGTTGTACACACTTCACCAGCACACGAAGTGCATGTCTTGCCTCCATACCTGGCGGTCTGAACCACCTCCCTCCCACCAGATGCCGTCGGAAAAATCCGCTTTATGAATGAGATGCAACAGGCTGCTAGAAGAAGAGGCTCTGCCGCGCCATACGCCTCCTCCTCCACAACTGCTGCAATACCTCTCAAACATTGACCTGTGCCTGCAACTGGCTGCACCAGCCTGCGTGTACTTACTGTGTACGACGGTCCGCGAAATCTAATTCCCAAATCAGGTCCAGATCGCAGTGATAGCCACTTGTACGTCCATATGTTCAGCACAGGCCTGGTAAACAGCTGTTCAAAGCGTGAGATTCCCCGAACTGCCACCAGAGCGAGCTGGTGACGTCATGAGCCTTCATTCACAGCTGGACCTCCACACTCAGGCACAATTTACCCCAACAAGTGCCACACTTCCTTCCTCACTGCCGCATCGACAACCAACTCAACCAACACCATCTCATCAACCAACACACACTGAAACATATACGAGTCACTGAAATGACAATCTCCAAAGATTTGTGCTTCTCCCCGCGATTCCAAAACGGAGAGAAGTCCCAAAGAGAGAGAAAGCGAGCGAAAACGAGGGGAAGTTTTCGAATTTGCGGGTGCGCATGTGCGGGTAGGGGATCGAACTTCACTGGAGTAGGAGGCAGTGAGAGAGAGAAGGCAGATAGAGTAGGGGGAATAGAGAGGCAGTGAGGGGAACCTCTCTAACTGCGCCCTCACCTTACCAAACACCATTAGTGATAAGAATGACTCTCCTTGCCATACTTAGGTGAATATTATGCACGGACAGATCGATGAATAACTCTTCCTTAGATGGAGAGAGAGAGTGCCAGACAAAGGCGGTAGGGGACTGATCCCCCCAAACACCCCTGAGTGACAGCAAATTGGTGTTGGTTATCACTAATTAGTCACCATCATGGGAGGTGACGCCTGCTCCTATGACACAGACAGATACATAGATGCACAAACTATCATGTGCTGGTGAGGTGACGCTTCCTTCTATGGCAGAGATAGATACATAGAAATTACATGAAAATGGAAGTTTAATGTAAGCGATGACACTCTACCTGCCACTGCTTCTGTGTAGATAGTGAAGGTTAAGATAGTAAGGCTTTCTCCACACCCTCCAAACACTCCGCACTCTCTAAGTACTCCACACCGTCTAAGTAATCCACACCGTCTAAGTAATCCACACCGTCTAAGTAATCAACACCGTTTAAGTAATCCACACCGTTTAAGTAATCCACACCATCTAAGTAATGCACACCGTCTAAGTAATCCACATCGTCTAAGTAATCCACACCGTCTAAGTAATCCACACCGTCTAAGTAATCCACACCGTCTAAGTAATCCACACCGTCTAAGTAATCCACACCGTCTAAGTAATCCACACCCTCTAAGTAATCCACATCCTACATGCACTCCACATCCTCCATGGACTCCACATCCTCCATGCACTCTACATCCTCCATGCACTCTACATCCTCCATGCACTCCACATCCTCCACGGACTCCACATCCTCCATGGACTCTACATCCTCCATGCACTCCACATCCTCCATGCACTCCACATCCTCCATGCCATCCCATCCATCCATGACTCCATCCTCCATGCCACTCTACATCCTCCATGACTCCACATCCTCCAGACTCAAACTCCATCACAGTCGAGAATCCAAAGTCTGAATCCTAAACCACTCCTAAGTACTCCACATCCTACACAATCACTCTACATCCTCCATTGGACTCCACATCTCTCCATGGCACTCCTACATCCTCTAAGCACTCACATCCTCCATGGACTCACATCCTCCACTGCGACTCCACATCCTCCATGTGGACTCCACATCCTCCATGCTACCACATCCTCCACATCACTAACACACATCGGCTGACAATGCGTGACTTGTTCTCACACAATACCGTGCTGACACACAATACCTCTAACATAGAACACCAAGTCGACAAATACATGCGAACCACATACCTGCTAAGACATCCAGCTATTACCATGGTACTCACTACACTCACATACTTCTCACTACAACACACTACTGCTACAACATACTGCTGCACACATACCTACATACGACTCTACACCAATCCATGGCTCAACACCATCCTTGCACTCCGTGTAACCTCCAGTGGCTTCCACATCCGTGCTGGAACACATCCTACATACCGTGGCTGGAACTCACAATACCGTGGCTGAACACACAATACCGTGGCTGGAACACACAATACCGTGGCTGGAACACACAATACCGTGGCGGAACACAATACTGTGGTTGGAACACACAATACCGTGGCTGGAACACAATACCGTACTGGAACACACAATACCGTGGCTGGAACACACAATACCGTGACTGGAACACACATACTGTGCTGGATACACAATACCGTGGCTGGAACACACAATACCGTGGCTGGAACACACAATACCGTGCTGGAACACAATACCGTGGCTGAAACAATACGTGGCTGAACACACTAATACCGTGGCTGGAACACATACCGTGGCTGGAACACACAATACCGTGCTGGAACACACAATACCGTGGCTGGAACACACAATACCGTGGCTGGAACACACAATACCGTGGCTGGAACACACAATACCGTGGCTGGAACACACAATACCGTGGCTGGAACACACAATACCGTGGCTGGAACACACAATACCTGTGGAACTGGACACACAATACCGTGGCTGGAACACACAATACCGTGGCTGGAACACACAATACCGTGCTGGAACACACAATACGTGGCTGGAACACACAATACCGTGGCTGGAACACACAATACCGTGGCTGGAACCACAATACTGTGGCTGGAACACACAATACCGTGGCTGGAACACACAATACCGTGGCTGGAACACACAATACCGTGGCTGGAACACACAATACCGTGGCTGGAACACACAATACCGTGGCTGGAACACACAATACCGTGGCTGGAACACACAATACCGTGGCTGGAACACAATACTGTGGCTGGAACACACAATACCGTGGCTGGAACACACAATACCGTGGCTGGAACACACAATACCGTGGCTGGAACACACAATACCGTGGCTGGAACACACAATACGTGGCTGTAACACACAATACCGTGGCCGGAACACACAATACCGTGGCCGGAACACAATACTGTGGCTGGACCACACAATACCGTGGCTGGAACACACAATACCGTGGCTGGAACACACAATACCGTGGCTGGAACACACAATACCGTGGCTGGAACACACAATACGTGGCTGTAACACACAATACCGTGGCTGGAACACACAATACGTGGCTGTAACACACAATACCGTGGCTGGAACACACAATACCGTGGCCGGAACACAATACTGTGACTGGATCACACAATACCGTGGCTGGAACACACAATACCGTGGCTGGAACACACAATACCGTGGCTGGAACTCACAATACCGTGGCTGGAACACACAATACGTGGCTGTAACACACAATATTGTGGCTGGAACACACAATACCGTGGCTGGAACACACAATACCGTTTCTGGAACTCACAATACCGTGGCTGGAACACACAATACGTGGCTGTAACACACAATACCGTGGCTGGAACACACAATACCGTGGCCGGAGCACAATACTGTGGCTGGAGCACACAATACCGTGGCTGGAACACACAATACCGTGGCTGGAACACACAATACCGTGGCTGGAACACACAATACGTGGCTGTAACACACAATACCGTGGCTGGAACACACAATACCGTGGCCGGAACACAATACTGTGGCTGGAACACACAATACCGTGGCCGGAACACAATACCGTGGCTGGAATAACTAGCAATTAGCCTACACTCAAAGAGGAAACGTCGACCACGTTTCTCTCCGTCCTAAACCTGTTGCGGCTTAATAATGGTCCAGGAATGCGCGAAACCTCGTCTAAAGCTCCCTCTCTAAGGTGTGGGGATGTTCGTAAATGGGGAGTTTGTTAATGGGGAGCTAAGATGGGAAAAAGAAGTGTGTTATCCATCCCATTGGCCCTCCGAACCAACGCTGCCATTCACCCGACGATAAGGTCGAAATTGCCACATAAAATTACTGTGAAAAAGGCCTTAAAGTGGTATCATAACAAGAGTCTGGATGCTTGAACGAGGGCAGGCAGGTGGCCTCGCCGTGTGTGTGTGTGTTTGGTTGACTGGTTGATTGGTTGGTTGGTTGGTTGGTTAGTTGATTGGATGGTTGGTTAATGGGGTTCAAAGCCTATTGACTACATGAGGGCCATTAAGGCAGCATCGTTGGTCAAATGAGTTCAAAGTCTATCGACTACAAAAAAGGCTTTTAAAATTTCATAGTTGGTTCGTCAATGAGTTGCTTAATGGGTTGGGTTGGTTAACGGGGCGGGTTAGTTAATGGGTGGCTTGGTTAATGGGCTGGTTGGTGAGGTTTAATGCCTATGGGCTACACGAGGCTCATTTAGACTACATGTCACCTGTTCACCACCAGTCAAGAATACCTTCATAATCTAAAGAAAGACTTAAGGTAGACTCACAGGTGTATATACACTGTGTATATACACTGAGTTTATATTGTGTGTGTGTGTATGGGTAGTGGGTCAACTTCAAGAGCAGAGAAACAGAGCCATACCTGTCACTGGTACGACATTTCGTTCAGTGTAGAGCTACAGGGCAAAACATCGACCCTCTTATGAAAGTGTTCTAGGAATCTAGAACAAGTGTTTCTTTCGTCCAGGAAAATAATCTAATGGGTGAAAGCAGTTGTAAAGTGGTCGTGAAAGATGTCATAAATGTCCTAAAATGTTCCCAAGAGACCTTAAAAATGCTCCTAAAAACAAATCCTCAAAATACTCCTAAAAGAGATCCTAAATTTTCAAAATGCTCATAGAAAGAGAGCCTCAAAATGCTCTTAGAAAGAGAGCCTCAAAATGCTCTTAGAAAGAGAGCCTCAAAATGCTCCTAGAAAGAGAGACTCAAAATGCTTTTAGAAAGAGAGTCTCAAAATGCTAATAGCGAGCCTCAAAACGCTAATAGAGAACCTTAAAATGCTCCTAGAGAGCCTCAAAATGCTCCTAGAGAGCCTCAAAATGCTCCTAGAAAGAGAGGCTCAAAACGCTCTTAGAGAGCCTCAAAGCGCTCTTAAAAAACAGAGATCTTGCAGGAACTGAAGTAACAACTTTAAACCAAACTGAAGGTACACACCAAACCTCTCACTCACACACACACCTTCCACTCCAGTCACACACCTTCCACTCCAGTCACACACCTTCCACTCCAGTCACACACCTTCCAATCCAGTCACACACCTTCCACTCCAGTCACACACCTTCCACTCCAGTCACACACACACCTTCCACTCCAGTCACACACCTTCCACTCCAGTCACACACCTTCCACTCCAGTCACACACCTTCCAATCCAGTCATACACCTTCCACTCCAGTCACACACACACCTTCCACTCCAGTCACACACCTTCCACTCCAGTCACACACACAACTTCCACTCCAGTCACACACCTTCCACTCCAGTCACACACACACCTTCCACTCCAGTCACACGCCTTCCACTCCAGTCACACACACCCCTTCCACTCCAGTCACACACACCCTTCCACTCCAGTCACACACACACCTTCCACTCCAGTCACACACCTTCCACTCCAGTCACACTCCTTCCACTCCAGTCACACACACACCTTCCACCCCAGTCACACACACCTTCCACTCCAGTCACACACACACCTTCCACTCCAGTCACACATTCCTCAAATCACTGATCAATCTCTAATCAGAATTATATATATATATATATATATATATATATATATATATATATATATATATATATATATATATATATATATATATATATATATATATATATATATATATATATATATATATATATATATATATATATATATATATATATATATATATATATATATATATATATATATATATATATATATATATATATATATATAAACCTACATACGAGCAAGTCTTCCTGTCCATCAGCTTTAAAAACATGTAAATTCTAGGAAGAAAGGAAGGAAGGCATGGAGGGAAGGTGGGCAAGGAGGGAGGGTGGGCAAGGAGGAGGGTGGGCAAGGAGGGAGGGTGGGTAAGGAGGGAGGGTGGGCAAGGAGGGAGGGTGGGCAAGGAGGAAGGCAAGTTTTGAGGTCGCTGGAGCAACCTTACTTTGAAGACAAGGAGCTTGACACAAAGATGTTTCAAGATGACGTTTTCTACACAGGTGAGCTTTAAGTGTGTGTGTGTGTGTGTGTGTGTGAATGTGTGTGTGTGTGTGTGTGTTTGTATGTGTGTGTGTGTGTGTGTTTGTATGTGTGTGTGTGTGTTTGTTTGTGTGTGTGTGTGTGTGTGGTGTGTGTGTGTGTGTGTGTGTGTGTGTACTCACCTAATTGTACTCACCTAATTGTGGTTGCAGGGGTCGAGTCTCAGCTCCTGGCCCCGCCTCTTCGCTGTCTGCTACTGGGTCTCTGCTCTCCCTGCTCCATGAGCTTTATCATACCTTGTCTTAAAACTATGTATGGTTCCTGCCTCCACTATATCTTTCTCTAGTCCATTCCACTTCCTGACTACTCTGTGGCTGAAGAAGTGTTTCCTGACATCCCTTTGACTCATCTGAGTCTTCAGCTTCCAGTTGTGTCCCCTTGTATCTGTGTTCCCTCTCTGAAACAACCTGTCACTATCTACCTTGTCAATTCCCCGCAGTATTTTGTATGTCGTTATCATGTCTCCTCTGACCCTTCTTTCCTCCAGTGTTGTTAGTCCTATTTCCCTCAACCTTTCTTCATAAGACAGACCCCTGAGTTGTGGAACTAACCTTGTCGCAAACCTTTGCACTTTCTCTAGTTTCCTTACGTGCTTGACCAGGTGTGGGTTCCAGACTGGTGCTGCATATTCTAGTATGGGCCTGACGTACACGGTATACAGTGTCTTGAACGATTCCTTGTTAAGGTAACGGAACGCTAATCTAAGGTTTGCCAGACGCCCATATGCTGCCGCAGTTATCTGGTTGATGTGTGCCTCCGGAGACGTGCTAGGCGTTATACTCACTCCAAGGTCTTTCTCCTTTGCCGAGGTTTGTAGCCTTTGTCCGCCTAGCTTGTACTCTGTCAGCGGTCTTCTTTGCCCTTCTCCGATCCTCATGACTTTGCATTTGGAGGGATTGAATTCGAGAAGCCAACTGCTAGACCAGATGTCGAGCTTGTCCAGGTCTGTTTGCAGCCCTGCCTGGTCCTCTTCTGATGTGATTCTCCTCATTATTTTCACATCATCCGCGAATAGAGACACTTCTGAGTCTATCCCATCCGTCATGTCATTTACATAAACCAGGAATAACACTGGTCCTAGGACTGACCCTGCGGTACACCACTCGTCACAGGCGCCCACTGTGATACCTCACCACGCACCATGACCCGTTGTTGCCTCCCTTTGAGGTATTCCCTGATCCATTCCAGTGCCCTTCCTGTTATACCTGCTTGTTCTTCCAACTTCTTTACTAATCTCATGTGAGGAACTGTGTCGAAGGCCTTCCTGCAGTTCAGGAAAATGCAATCAACCCACCCTTCTCTCTCCTGCCTTACCTCTGTTACTTTATCATAGAACTCTAGGAGGTTTGTTACACAGGATTTGCCTTCCCGGAATCCATGCTGTCTGGCGTTTATTATCCTGTTCCGCTCGAGGTGTTCCACCATTCTTTTCCTGATGATTTTCTCCAGGACTTTGCACACTATACATGTAAGTGACACCGGTCTATAGTTTAGTGCCTCTTTTCTGTCTCCTTTTTAAAAATGGGGACTACGTTGGCCTTCTTCCATACCTCAGGTAGCTGCCCAGTTTCAAGGGATGTGTTGAATATTGTGGTAAGTGGCACACTCAGTACCTCAGCTCCTTCCCGAAGAACCCACGGGGAGATATTGTCCGGACCCATCGCCTTTGAGGTATCGAGGTCACTGAGTAACTGCTTCACTTCCTCCTCAGTTGTGTGTAAGCCCTCTAGCACTTGGTACATCCCTTGTTGGTGACGAACCATGTCCTGTCTACCCAGCTGCCTTCCTTCCTCCATTGTGAATACTTCCTTAAACCTCAAGTTGAGCTCCTCACATACCTCTTGATCATTACTTGTGAGTTCCCCATCTTCTCTCCTCAGCCTTATCACCTGGTCCTTGACTGTTGTCTTCCTTCTGATGTGACTGAACATCAGTCATCAGTGTGTGTGTGTACGTGTGTGTGTGTGTGTGTGTTTGTATGTGTGTGTGTTTGTGTGTGTGTTTGTGTTTGTGTGTGTGTGTGTTTGTGTGTGTGTGTGTTTGTGTGTGTGTGTGTGTTTGTGTGTGTGTGTACTCACCTAATTGTGGTTGCAGGGGTCGAGACTCAGCTCCTATGTGTGTTTGTGTGTGTGTGTGTGTGTGTTTGTGTTTGTGTGTGTGTGTTTGTGTGTGTGTGTGTGTGTGTTTGTGTTTGTGTGTGTGTGGGTGTGTGTGTTTGTGTGTGTGTGTGTGTTTGTGTGTGTGTGTGTGTTTTGTGTTTGTGTGTGTGTGTGTGTTTGTGTGTGTGTGTGTGTGTGTGTGTGTGTGTGTGTGTGTGTGTGTGTGTGTGTGTGTGTGTGTGTGTGTGTGTGTGTGTGTGTGTGTGTGTGTGTGTGTGTGTGTGTGTGTGAAAGCACTGTCACTGATGTAGTGTGTGAACCTAGATGTAGTGGTGGAACTAGAGTGTAGTATGATAAATACCAATGATAGATGAACCTAGATGTAGTAGATGGAACCTAGATGTAGTAGGTGGAACCTAGATGTAGTAGATAGTACCTAGATGTAGTAGATGGAACCTAGAAGTAGTAGATGGAACCTACAGGTAGTAGATTTATCCTAGATGTAGTAGATAGAATCTACATGTAGTAGATGGAACCTAGATGTAGTAGATGGAACCTAGATGTAGTAGATGGAACCTAGATGTAGTAGATGGAACCTAGATGTAGTAGATGGAACCTAGATGTAGTAGATGGAACCTAGATGTAGTAGATGGAACCTAGATGTAGTAGATGGACCTAGATGTGTAGATGGAACCTAGATGTGAGGAACCTAGATGAGTAGATGAAACCTAGATGTAGTAGATAGACCTAGATGTGTAAATGAACCTAGAGTAGTAGATGGAACCTAGATGTGATTAGATAGAGTGAACTATGTAGTAGATGGAACCTAGATGTAGTAAAACGATGTGTAATCCTAGTGTAGTAGATGGAACCTAGATGTAGTAGAGGAACCTAGATGTAGTAAAGATGGAACCTAGATGTAGTAGATGGAACCTAGATGTAGGATAAGAGTGTGAACCTAGATGTAGTAGATGGAACCTAGAGGGGCTAGATGTATAGATGGAACCTAGATGTGTAGATGGATCGATGTAGTAGGAACCTAGTTATGAACTGATGTAGTAGATGGAACCAAGATGTAGTAGATAGTACCTAGATGTAGTAGATGAATCGTAGATGTAGTAGATGGAACCTTGATGTAGTAGATGGAACCTAGATGTAGTAGATGGAACCTAGATGTAGTAGATAGTACCTAGATGTAGTAGATGGAACCTAGATGTAGTAGATGGAACCTAGATGTAGTAGATGGAACCTAGATGTAGTAGATGAAACCTAGATGAAGTAGATAGTACCTAGATGTAGTAGGTGGAACCTAGATGTAGTAAATGGAACCAAGATGTAGTAGATGGAACCTAGATGTAGTAGATAATACCTAGATGTAGTAGATGGAACCTAGATGTAGTAGATGGAACCTAGATGTAGTAGATGGATCCTAGATGTAGTAGATAGAACCTAGATGTTGTAGGTGGAAGCTAGATGTAGTAATAATTGGAACCTAGATGTAGTAGATGGAACCTAGATGTATTTGATGGAACATAAATGTAGTAGATGGAACCTAGATGTAGTAGATGGAACCTAGATGTAGTAGATGGAACCTAGATGTAGTAGATGGAACCTAGATGAAGTAGATAGTACCTAGATGTAGTAGGTGGAACCTAGATGTAGTAGATGGAACCTAGATGTAGTAGATGGAACCTAGATGTAGTAGATAATACCTAGATGTAGTAGATGGAACCTAGATGTAGTAGATGGAACCTAGATGTAGTAGATGGATCCTAGATGTAGTAGATAGAACCTAGATGATGTAGGTGGAAGCTAGATGTAGTAATAATTGGAACCTAGATGTAGTAGATGGAACCTAGATGTATTTGATGGAACATAGATGTAGTAGGTGGAACCTAGATGTATTAGATGGAACCTAGATGTATCAGATGGAACCTAGATGTATCAGATGGAACCTAGATGTATCAGATGGAACCTAGATGTATCAGATGGAACCTAGATGTAGTAGATGGAACCTAGATGTAGCAGATGGAACCTAGATGTAGCAGATAGAAAAAAGATGCAGCAGATGGAACCTAGATGTAGCAGATGGAACCTAGATGAAGGACAAACTGATGAAAGACGTACAGAGGTGGGCAAAGAGGAGCGTACAAGAGAGCGTGCACAAGAGGAGGTGCACAGAGGAGCGGACAAGGTAAGATTGACCGAGGAGGTGCAGAATGAGAAGAGAGCGTATAGATGGAACCTAGATGTAGTAGATTTAACCTAGATGTATTAGATGGAACCTAGATGTAGTAGATGGAACCTAGATGTATCAGATGGAACCTAGATGCATTAGATGAAATCTAGATGTAGTAGATGGAACCTAGATGTAGTAGGTGGAACCTAGATGTATTAGATAGAAACTAGATGTAGTAGGTGGAACCTAGATGTAGTAGATGGAACCTAGATGTAGTAGGTGGAACCTAGATGTATTAGATGGAACCTAGTTGTAGTAGGTGGAACCTAGATGTATCAGATGGAACCTAGATTTATTAGATGGAACCTAGATGTATCAGATGGAACCTAGATGTATTAGATGGAACCTAGATGTATTAGATGGAACCTAGATGTAGTAGGTGGAACATAGATGTAGTAGATTGAACCTAGATGTAGTAGATGGAACCTAGATGTAGTAGATGGAACCTAGATGTGTTAAATGGAACCTAGATGTAGTAAATGGAACCTAGATGTATTAGATGAAACCTAGATGTAGTAGTAATTGGAACCTAGATGTAGCAGATGGAAAAAAGATGCAGCAGATGGAACCTAGATATAGCAGATGGAACCTAGATGTAGCAGATGGAACCTAGATGAAGGACGAACATGAGTGAAAAGTCGTGCACAAGAGGTGGGCAAAAGAGGAGCGTGCACAAGAGGAGCGTGCACAAGAGGAGCGTGTACAAGAGGAGCGTGCACAAGAGGAGCGTGCACAAGGGGTGATTGCACAAGAGGAGTGTGCACAAGAGGAGTGTGCACAAGAGGAGTGTGCACAAGAAGCTCTGTGTCTGCAAGTGTGGGAGTCAAACATATTGATTTCCTCCCATTATAAACCTAACCTAAATAACCAGACTGATGCTTCAAGTCTCAGTGCCAAGACAACACTACTAGACAACACTACTAGACACACTACTAGACAACACTACTAGACAACACTACTAGACAACACTACTAGACTACACTACTAGACAACACTACTAGACAACACTACTAGACAACACTACTAGACAACACTACTAGACTACACTACTAGACAACACTACTAGACAACACTACTAGACAACACTACTAGACAACACTACTAGACAACACTACTAGACTACA
>WNWK01008247.1:0-86240 GCA_009830355.1 Cherax destructor | reverse complement strand
CCCTCTGACTAATTTTTGTACCACTATACTTTCATACTTTCCCCTTTTTCCTCCATGGATAACTTTTGTCCCCACAGATACCTAATACCACTCCCCTTTTTTTCCTTCATCACTATGGTTAACCTCATCCGCTGACAAGTCAACTCCCAAATAGCTGAAAACATTCACTTCTTCCATACTCCCTCTCTCCAATGTGATATCCAATATTTCTTTATCTAAATCGTTTAATACCCTCATCACCTTACTCTTATCTATGTTCACTTTCAACTTTCTACACCTCCCAAACTCATCCACTAACCTTTGCAATTTTTCTTTAGAATCTCCATAAACAGTATCATCAGCAAAAGTAATTGTGTCAACTCCCATTTTGCATTTAATTCCCCATAATTTAATCCCACTCCTCTCCCCAACACCCTAGCGTTTACTTCTTTTACAACCCCATCTATAAATATATTAAACAACCAAGGTGACATTACACATCCCTGTCTAAGACCTACTTTTATTGGGAAGTAATCCCCCTCTCTCCTACACACCTTAACCCTTATATGTATTATTATTATTATTATTATATCTTATAGATATATTTGACTTACATGATAAATATATTTGCTTTCTTTAAAATTATACTGTATGTAAAAATTTATATATTCTTGATTTAATTTGTATTTACTTCTATGGATTATTAAAACTTAGCCAGTTTTCTGTTGTAGGGGATCCCGTGAGCAATGCACTTCTGCAACACATGAATGCTATTGTTGCAAAACTTCGGGAATATGGCAGCCAGTCCTCATTGCATCGTGTCAATTGCTTCGATTGGCCATATCTCTGTAACTCGTTGGGAATTGCAACCTATCCTGTTCTTCGACTCTACCCTAAAGGAAGACCTAATACGACGTATGATGGACCCATCCATGGGGATTCCATTCTGAAGACTATACTACTGCAAGTATTAATGATTTTCTTAAATGCTTATATACAGTGGACCCTCAGTTTTCGTTGAAAATTCTTAACAGAATGCTGTTTGAGTATCATTACCGAACAAATTTGTTCCCATAAGGACAAATGTAAATGAGATTACTCGTTTCAGAACCCCAAAAATACACTTAAAAAAGCTCTTACAAAAATACATGTACATAATTGTTCGAGTTTGGAGGTGAACGAAAACCAAGGGTCCACTGTATTTCACATGGCTGGCTGATCTTCCTTGGATCAAACCAGATTACTTCTAATGCCCCAGGCACTACATATCCCATATGAACTCAGCAATTCCCCATAAAGACCTCTATAATAATAACTAGAGACTTAATTGCTTTCAAGTAATGCTTACCATCTCAGTAGCCAATACTATTATATATAATTTTTATAATCATAACTAAGTGCTAAACCCACAAGGGTCATACAGCACTTCAGGGTAGGGCATGTAAGGGTCAATATGCGTGATCAGAGACTAGCGAGGTTGAAAAGTATGAAGGAGCTAGAGGAAGTATAATCAAAGTTTGTATAATAAATCTGTTGCTGTCATCAGTAGCCAACACTTCCTCCACCCTCTTAATAAATTTTTGTTAGCAAGAATTTCTACTAGGTATATACAGTGGAACCCCGGATTTTGTACAGCTCCCAACTCGAACAATTATGTAAGTGTATTTTTGTAAGTACTTATGTAAGTGTATTTTTGGGGGTCTGAAACGGACTAATCTAATTTACATTCGTCCTTATGGGAACAAATTCGTTCGGTAACAGCACTTGAACAGCATTCTGTAATGAATTATTGACGAAATCCGGGGTACCCTTGTACTGTACCACACAATGATGATGAGGTCATTTGGCTCTGTGAATAAGACACAGTCTGCAGGTTATGGCATGTTATTGAGATGCTTCATCTCAATAAGAAACTTAAACTGCATCTTGTGTTTTAATCACACCTTTCAGTATATTCTACCATTGATATAACAAGTCATTTCTAAATTTTTTTTTTTTCACTGCAGTACTTCAGTCTGAATTACAAATTGGAAAGAAAGCTAAGAAATGAGTAATGATGCATGTTTTTCTTCCTTGGTTTATGTTTTCTTGGTGGGAGACAGCTTGCATTTTAATTTTTTTATGTCTGCTGCTGAGCAAATGTGAGAGCCTCTTCTCTGATGCCCTGTGTGACCTGTGTTTTGTCTGTCATCCACTGTTGTGTAAAACTAGCTTTTGTTAGCTAATTCTTAATTAATTTTGAAGCATTTAAGAATTTGGATAGCTAGCCTACTAGATACTCAGTACTTGCTTTATGAATGTATATCTGAAGTTCTGTGAATTTTTTAGCACAATGTAGTTTCTTGGAATTGCTGAAATTCTTCCCTGAAATTATAGATTATCTGGAGCTGTAGCTGTAACAAAATTACTGTAATTTTACAATATTTAGGAGTAATTAGGGGTCATTATATTATATATTGTGTGATGTAGGACTGAAAGAGCCACACCTACTGAGTTGATCAACAATGGGGACTTGGAACAGTTGATGACTCTCAGTGAAGACCTTCACCCAGCCTGCAAAGTTGTCTCTTCTGCTGCTGTGGGAATATTCCCTTCAGCTAAAGGTTGGAAATGTAACAAATTTTATTGAATTATTATTATTATTATTATAATCAAATAGAAGCGCTAAACCACAGGGGTTATATTGAATAAAGAGGCACAATACCGTGACTGGAATAATTCACAAATAGCCCACACATGGGAGAATGAAACTCGGGATGATGTTTTGGTCCCAATTGGATCATTAACAGTTAATGGTCGAAATTGACCGATATGTCATCATGATTTTCATTCTCTCATGAGTGGGTTATCGTATAAATTTTATTGCTCCTAAAACGGATTTTAACATAAATCTATTCAATATTATAGTAGCTTATTATTATTGCTTCCAAAAAAACGTTTAATACCTCACATTGGAAGAACATTTGGAGTTTGTTCATCTGTAAGGAATTCCATAAAAGCATGTGTTAGACATTTTGAAAAAATATCTACATGTACCTTTTTGTTTATTACAGGAACATACTAAATATATTACCGTTTTGTAATGAAATAGTGGTGACTTTTATACTTGAAGAATGTTCTTTGCGTTGGTATTAATGAAAATATGGAGGACATGGTTTTGTGGGTGCTACTGCAGGAAGTGCTTTTGTGCGTGCTACTGCAGGAAGTGCTTTTGTTGGTGCTACTGCAGGAAGTACTTTTGTTGGTGCTACTGCAGGAAGTGCTTTTGTGGGTGCTACTGCAGGAAGTGCTTTGTTGGTGCTACTGCAGGAAGTGCTTTTGTGGGTGCTACTGCAGAAAGTGCTTTTGTTGGTGCTACTGCAGGAAGTGTTTTTGTGGGTGCTATTGCAGGAAGTGCTTTTGTTGGTGCTACTGCAGAAAGTGCTTTTGGTGTCTGCGAAGTGCTGTTGTCTACTGCAGGAAGTGTTTTTGTGGGTGCTATTGCAGGAAGTGCTTTTGTGGGTGCTACTGCAGGAAGTGCTTTTGTGGGTGCTACTGCAGGAAGTGCTTTTGTGGGTGCTACTGCAGGAAGTGCTTTTGTGGGTGCTACTGCAGGAAGTGCTTTTGTGGGTGCTACTGCAGAAAGTGCTTTTGTTAGTGCTACTGCAGAAAGTGCTTTTGTGGGTGCTACTGCAGGAAGTGCTTTTGTGGGTGCTACTGAAGGAAGTGCTTTTGTGGGTGCTACTGCAGGAAGTGCTTTGTGGGTGCTACTGCAGGAAGTGCTTTTGTGGGTGCTACTGCAGAAAGTGCTTTTGTGGGTGCTACTGCAGGAAGTGCTTTTGTTGGTGCTACTGCAGAAAGTGTTTTTGTGGGTGCTACTGCAGGAAGTGCTTTTGTGGGTGCTACTGCAGGAAGTGCTTTTGTGGGTGCTACTGCAGGAAGTGCTTTTGTGGGTGCTACTGCAGGAAGTGCTTTTGTGGGTGCTACTGCAGGAAGTGCTTTTGTTAATACTAATAGAAGTACTGGTTGTACTCAAGATATTGGAAGAAGTACTTTTGTTGGTGTACTAAAAATAATTTTTTCCTATAAAGATGCTTTTGTTGGTTTATGTGGAAGTACTGGAGATAATGCTTTTGGAAATATTGCTTGTGTTTGTATTAGTGGAGGACTGATTGCCTTGGTGCTACTGGAGTGACTACCAGGGCTGTGGAGTTGGCACATGAAACCTCCGACTCCTTTATTTATGGCACCTCCGATTCCGACTCCTTTAATTACATTTTACCGACTCCAGTAACCCAAGAATTGCTTCTGACTCCACGACTTTGACTCTTGACTTTGACTTCATGACTCCAACTCCACAACTTCGACTCCATGACTCCAACTCCACAGCCCTGGGGACTACCTGTGTGACTGTTGCTGGAGGCACTGCTTAAATGTCAGATAATCACTGTTTAAGGTTCATTTATCAGTCACCCATTTAACTGTTGTAGCAGCAATGAAATGCTGTCTGTTATTAAGAGGATGGGCTGTTATATTAGTGTTGATATGAAGATTATATCCATTAGTACAAGGTTATCTTTTAATGGTAATAGTTTCTTTCTTATAAAGAATATCAGTTTTGGCTGAATATTGGGTATTGGTATAGGCCAAAATTTTGGTAGCATCTCATCCCTATTGATTATTTAAATGGCTTGTTTCTGCCAGGTGACAGTAGGCTGTAGGTGGATCCTCAAACACATTTTCAGGGATCATAAAGTACCCTTGATCAGCTCTGCTATACATACAATACAATGCGACTTCATTATTTTTCTGCAGTATACAAAGTGTACTTTACATGTAATAAAATATTGTTAAGCACAAAGAAGGCCACTAGCATGGGGTGCATTTCGGGCAGACTAATCCTATGGCTGCTTAATCTAACCTCTGTCTTATTTTTTCTTATAGACGCAGTAGCCTTTAACGAAGCTTGTCGTGCTCTGGGAGGCAGCCATCTCCTGGGTCGACACATTTCTCCTCGTGCTGTTGATGCCTTGTTAGTACTTCCTTGCCCCTGTGTCTTACTTCACTTTTTCTTTTTCAGCAAAATAAATTAAATATTTTATGTACGTACATATATCTTTTATTCGTATATGTTTTGAAAACTGGTACAGAGAGAGTGGTTGAGTTTTTTCCTTTCACTGTACAGTGAATAATAATCCTCCACAGTACAACACATTCCAGCTTCAAATTCAAATGCCTTTTTATGCAATACACATACAGTGGACCCTCGGAAATCGAACACTCCCAACTCATGCTTTTATAGGTGTATTTTTGGGTCTGAAACGGACTAATCTAATTTACATCATTCCTTATGGGAATAAATTTGTTTGGTAACAGCACTGGAACAGCATTCTAGAATGAAGAATGTTCAATTTCCGGGGGTCCACTGTATAATGTAGATAACATGTAGTAAAACATTGTTAGGTACGAAAGGAACCACTAGCATGCAATGCATTTTAGGCAAACTACGTAATCCTAATGCTTAAAGACTACTTATGAATTAGACATAGCCTATTAAGTAGGATGTCTTATGCAGTTGACTCCAATATATGTGTTACGTTATTTTCCCTTACTTTATCATCAAGGTTCTCACTACATAGTCTAGTGTGGGGTAGTAACAGTAAGGTCTTATAGTCTAGGGTAATACTTACATTCATGATTAGTTGTGCTGTCTCAGTAATCTCTCCCTTGTTCTCTCAATGGGTTATTTAAACCACCATTATATAAAAATATACTATATTCAGGGATATTTATGTACAATATTCAGGTCTTAGTTATAACATGTTCCATAGTTGTCACATGGTCCATCTGCCACAATTAACACCCCTTCTCATCAACATGTCCTCACCTACCAGTGTCTTGACACACTTAATCGCAGGATTACAGTGTGTACCTCTGGTACACACATTTTCCCCAGAATATAAGAAAAAAAACACCAGTGCTTCCCACCAGCCTGAAGCCATCTTGGAGAATCAGAGAGGGAGGGAGGCGCTTAGCTAACTTTATTATTATAATCAAAAGCAGCACTAAACCACAGGGGTTATACAGCGGAGCTTAGCTAAGCTCCTCCCACTCCAAACCAAAACAAAAAAGAAAAGACTGTTGTCTTGCACAATCTACATGCACCCACAATAATTTGTTTCTCTCATACATCTTTTTACTTTTACAAAAAGAAATACAACTTTATAACTACTTATTTAAATGTGTGTGTATACTACAACCTATTATATTGAGATAATCAGGTTGATTCAGCTTCTTTTTAAGTCTTAAAGGTGGCCTGACCTCAAGACCTCATTAAGCAAAACTGTGATCAATTCAATATAATTAGGTATTCCTGAGTAATTGCCACCCAAATACATCAATACATGTTGGGTCCTATAACCCCATAACACCCCCACCTCCAGACGAAGTCTCACAAGCTAGCTGTGTCCCTCAGGATACGGCTAGTAAAAAAAAAAAAAAAAAATAAAAAGGTACCTTAGCCTGAAGGTGGTAGCAAGAAGACAACCCAGCACCATAATTACTCTTCACTTTACTGTTGTTTACAACAAGGTGACATACTACATGGCAATCTACAAATTTTCATGGCTCCACTGAACCTTCCCAGATTATACATGCAATTCTGCCCTATACCATACAAAAGCATGAATGGAACAATACTGGAACAGATTGCAGAGGTTTTTAGAAAGCATTTTAACCATATCCACATACTGAAGGGTGTAATCATTAACTACTTTAGTGGTTTTTAAACATAACACATTTTTACAATACAAGGACTGCACACAATGCCCACTGTGAAAGCCAGCACCGACAGTCCTGTGCCTCCGCTGCAGTAATCCAGCAAGCAACTGGCACTCCAGGATGGCATCTTCCTGATCAGGAGATGAGAGTAGAGCCAAACCCAGAGCAGTGAGGTATATACCAGGCAGGAAACTTCACAAAACAAGTCAAGGTGTCTCTCACATGGTGGCCGAACCAAACAGTGAGACTTACCAGTCAACACTCATGATCCTTAACATGGTCAGGCATTTAAGCCCAGCTTCCGAGGTCCCACTCCATACAGATCCTCCATTCTTATAAAGAGGAAACTGACAGAACATGGAGAGAGTCCGCAGGACCACAAAGGCAAATTCGTTGGACCGTTTCGTACTTAGAGCACACCAAGACACAAATATACCACATACCTTCCTGAACTTCTCATGTCATCGAAGGTTGTCAACCTGTGCCTCAACTCACAAATACACACACAGGTTAGGTAAGGTTCGTCAGGAAACAGGACAAGTGTTTCTGACGGTCTAGTCAGATGACCCGCCGTTGGAGCTTTTGGTCATCTGACTGAGGCCTTCCGCTGGCTTACCGGTCCACCCCTTTAAAAATTATGGTCAGTTATATATAGGTATATACACACACACTGACTCGTCACTTTTTTGGCTCCGACTCGTCTCCTTCACAGTCGGATGGCTGGTAGAGAGCACTCAGGCCCGCCAAGAGTTCACCACTGCAAAAACAAGGTCAGCACAAGACAAACACTATGTACAAAGCATGCACCATGTATCTACATGAAACATCTAGAGAGAACATCAGCAACCACATTCTCTGAGCCTTTTATATATTTAACTTCCAAATTAAAAGGCTGTAGGAACAAAGCCCATCTTAAGAGTCTTTGGTTGTGATTTCTCATTCTCTGCAAAAACCTCAGAGGATTATGATCACTACACACTACTACAGGATGTGGGGAAGCACTGAGGTAAACCTCAAATTTTTGTATGGCCAACACCAAGGCTAAAGCTTCCTTCTCCATGGTTGCATAACCACGTTGATGCTTTTTTAATTTGGCTGAGTGGTAACAGACTGGCTGAAGGCTATCTCTCTCATCACCCTGCAACAACACTACACCTACCCCTACATCACTAGCATCCACTTGTAGGGAGAAGGGGCATTCAAACTCAGGACTTTTCAAAATAGGTGCATTCCCCAATAACAATTTCACATTTTCAAAAGCCCTGTCACACTTGTTGTCCCAGTTGAACTGAACTTTGGGATTGGTCAAAGTTGTCAGTGGTGACGTTACCTGGGAGAGGTTGGGGCAGAAGCATCTGTAATAACCCACCATGCCCAGGAACCTCATCACTGCTTTCCGATTTTGTGGCCTAGGGAAATTTACAATGGCCTCCACCTTAGCATTAATTGGGGCAACTTTCCCCTGACCAACTACATATCCTAAGAATTGTACACTTGGCCAAACTCACTTTGCTCAGGTTGATGGATAATTTGACTTGAGCTAGACATTCAAACAACTTCCGTAACCTTACCAAGTGAGTATCCCACTGGTTACTGAACACTACTATATCATCTAAATAGGCCCGTACACCATCCAACCCCCTTATGACAGTATTTATTCGACGTTGGAAGGTGGCAGGAGCATTTTTTTAAACCAAAGGGAAGTACATTATATTGAAATAACCCATCTGAAGTGACGAAGGCTGAAATTTCCCTTGCCCGCTGTGTGGTATCTGATAATAACCTTTAAGTAAATACAGTTTACTCATAAACTTTGCCCCTCCCACTGCATCAATCACATCATCCATGCATGGCAAAGGGTAACAGTCAGCCTTCGCTATTCTGCGATAGTTAGTGCACATGCGCATGGATCCATCAGGTTTGGGAACCATCAGGCATGGAGATGCCCACTGACTCTCGCTAGACACTATAAACTGGTTTTCAAGGAGGAATTTCACTTCTTCCTCCATGTGACGTTGTTTTGTTGGGTTCATACGGTAAGGAGCTTGCTTTATTGGAACAGCCTCCCCGACATCCACATCATGGGGGGGGGGGGCAATTTACTTACTTTAGGTACATCCTCAAAGTCGGAAATTTTTGGAGTAACTGAACCAAGTCACACGCTCCCTGTACACTGAGTCCCTTCATGTGTGCCAAGGGATTTTGCAAAATGGCTGAATTGCACAGCCTTCTGTTGTTACAGGAAGTTTTTCAGTATCATCACACTCAACTTGAATGGCGGCAACTTCCGCCCTAGAATGGTATCGTTTTAAACGGTAAATATGCATGGTCCTTTCGGATTTGCGCCGGCCAGGCATCTTAATTACATAATTGGGCCCAGACCTGCCTGTGATAACAAAGGGTCCATCAAATCGTGCAGCCAAGGCATGTCCTGGAACTGGCTCTAAGGCTAACACTTCCTCTCCAACACTGAAGGAGCGAGGAGCTGCCCTTCGGTCGTACAGCTGCTTCATGGTCCTCTGACTAGCCTTAAGGTTGTCTGCTGCCATTCGTCTCACCTGGTCCAATCGTTTCCTGAAAAGGACAACATCTTCCGGCTGGGAAGCCTCATTTGCACCTCCCAGCCAATGCTCCTTGAGAACAATCAGTGGTCCCCTCACTGGATGACCACAGACGAGCTCAAAGGGACTGAAACTGAGAGATTCTTGGGTGCTTTCCCACACAGCAAACAAAAGAAAGGGGATCCCTCATCCCAATCACTAGTGTTATCCATACAATAAGCTCGCATCATTGTCTTAAGAGTTTGATGAAATCTTTCTACTACTCCCTGAGTTGAAAATTTAGGCTGTACATCTAACCCCTTTAACACATTTCTAAATAATTTTGAAGTAAAGTTAGACCCTTGATCTGTTTGTACCTCCCGAGGAAAGCCAACATGGGAAAAGAACTTCATCAAAGCCCTTAAGACTACACGAGCTGTTATCTTACATAGAGGGACTGCTTCCGGATACCTGGTAGTGGAGCAAATAATCGTAAGTAAATAATTATTTCCCATTCTGGTCCTTGGGAGCGGACCAACTACATCCACTACCAGCTTGCTGAAGGGTTCACCTGGTGCTGAAATAGGCTGAAGGGGAACAGGTTTAATGCTCTGATTAGGTTTTCCTATAAACTGGCAGGTATGACAGGTCTTTATATGTTCTCCTACCGTCTTCCACAGCCGAGGCTAGAAGAAGTACTTGGAAACCCTAGATACTGTTTTAGCAATACCTAGGTGGCCACCTAGAGGTGTGTCGTGTGCTAAGCTAAGAACATGGTTTCTATAAGGCACCACAACCTGGTGACAAAAACTTTGCTCTCCTTCTACTGGTACTGCAACCGCAGGTGCCTTCTTCATTAAAATACCTTTCCTGAAATAGAAACATTTACTTAAACGTAAAGATTCCTCCTCAGTCACAGCTGAGGCTCTGATTGATTTAAGAGTGTCATCACTCCCCTGTGCAGCAATTAATTGCATCATAGTAGGCCCAATCTCCCTCACACTACTTCCCTGATCCATGCACTGATTAGGCTCGACTCTGGTTGGGGCGTCCTTTTCTTCAGTTGACTGTAGTTTAACATAAAAAAATAGGGTTTCCAAACCCAAGTCTTCACCATCCTCATAAGAAATATCAGGATTACCCTTGTTGGCCTGGTCACAAGACATACTTCTTGTGATGGCACCAACAGGGAAAAGGTCTGGCAGGGTTTCCCTAGCCTTCTCCTCCCAAACTTTGGGGTCTGGTTCCTTCCCCACACTAGTGGTTCCTCACTGTCTAACAGACCCATTACGTTATTCCCCAATAAGAGGTTAACTCCTTCAAAGGGAATCTCATCTGAAATACCTACAGGGAGATAGTCAACTTGGTATGCGGATTCTACCCATAATTTGTGTACAGGTGTTCTTATGGTCAAACCCGTAATACCCTTCAATGATATATCTACCCCAGTATAGGTATCATTAGACACTGGCAGCACTCCAGCACGTAGCAAGGAGTAGGTGCTACATTCATCTCTCAGGGACAGTATATTCTCAACCCTGCCCACATCCTTATGCAAGGCAACTGTGGACTTACTGAAAATACCTGCATCCTGGGGTCTAGACCATTCAAAGCTTCCTCCTCACCTTGTTTTGAAGACCTAATGCAGGCAACTGGATGTGTCCTTTCCTGATCTCGCCGTCTAGAAAAGCAAAACTTTTGTATGTGTCCAGTTTTGTTACAGTAGTAACAGGTATAATTCTTAAAGGTATTTTTACCATTTGGTGTAGGACTGGTACTGTGTGCTCGAGGAACTGGAACATTATCTGATGGTCTAGGTAAACTTTGAGCTCCAGCTGACTTACCTTTTCCTTCTATTTGAGAGGGCGCCTCAGCCTTCGTTTGTCCCTGAAAATTCTTGTCCCGCTTACCTTTATGACTATAGGATTTGGAATAAGGCTTAGAATGAGTGGGGAAAATTTCAGAAGGAGCATGACTGCTTTTACTTACTAGTTTCCTACGAGCTAAGAATCTGTCACCCAGATCCAGTGCTGCTGAAAGATTATCTGGGTTTTTGTCCTCCAAATATTCTCTGAGGTCAACAGGGATTGCATTGTACAATTCCTCATGAACAATCAGGTCTACTAATTTGTCAAAGTCTCTGTTCACTCCTTTGGAACAAAACCATTTTTTAAAAAGAAATAATTTCTCATTCCCAAACTCAGTTAAGGACTGCCCATCCCGAAATATTTGACTTCTGAACTTTTGCCTATATTTCTCAGGTATCATTTGGTATGCAAGCAATACTTCTTCCTTAATTTTATCATAGTCAGAAAATTCTTTTCCCTCCAGAGTTCTACTCTTTGGAACCTTTTACCCATAAGCTGCGTGCGAACTAGGGTGGCCCACTGCTGTTTGGGCCATCCTTGCTCTAAAGCAGTCTTCTCAAAAAATGAAAAATATCTGTCTGGGTCACTCTGTAAACTTAGGGACAAAATGTGCAGCTTTAGTTATGTTAAAGTACTGCCCAGACCCTTGTTCTGAACCTCCTAACCTTTGACTTTCTCTCTCCTTAGCTTCTATTAATTTTCTTTCAGCCTCTAGCACAGCTAGCTTAAGTCTCATCCTCTCCATTTCCTTATCACCTGGAGTAGGTGATCCCTCATGTCACTGTTAACAGACATGTTTACTGATGAATTATTTTCCTCCTCACTGGAGCCTGAAGACTTTAAAGACTCAGCTTCTGACCTAGCTTTTATCCTTAAACACTTGCTTCCCTCTTACAGTATCAGTGGACAGGTTTTCCCACAGGCACATAAAATAACACAAGTTCAGTGTAAAATATGCACATAGCACTTACCATAACCACAAACAAAATGTGTTACTCAACCTTTCTCCCCACTTTGGAGAAAAACAACCTGTAAACTAATAGTATATGAAAACACTGACACTGACACTACCTTGGTAAATCTTCTACCAGAAACATACAACTGTTGTTACCCATACCAGTACATATACATAGTTGAAAGAATGTTTTGAGTTATTTTAACAGTCAAATAACTCTCCCGGTCAAGCTCCCCATGTTATGTTGTTTTCCATTTTACTTTGATGTTATGGTTCTCACTACATGTTCTAGTGTGGGGAAGCTTACATAATGCCTTATAGCCTAGGGTAATACACATTCATGATTAGCTGTGCTGTCTATGAGATCTTTCACCAGTTCTTTCAATAGGTTATTTAAACCACTATTACAAAAATAGATATATGTATTCAGAGAGATTTGGAAATTAGGAGGAGTTCTGATTCAGCAAAACGATGTGTCCACAGGAAGCCTGAGAGGTTGTTGAGATATTTGGACATGTAGACAGAATGGAATCGAGACAGAGTGACTCGAGTGTATAAATCTTACTGGAGAACCGCCAGGTAAGGACCCTAGAAGGTTGCAGGAGGGGCACAAGGACAGTTTTGTGTGCGAGGGCTTGGACTTCCAGCAAGCATGTGTGAGCGTATTTGATAGGAGTGAATGAAGGCATATGGTTTTTAATACTTGACGTGCTGTTGGAGTGTGAGCAAAGTAACATTTATGAAGGGATTCAGGGAAACCGGCAGGCCGGACTTGAGTCCTGGAGATGGGAAGTACAGTGCCGGCACTCTGAAGGAGGGGTGTTAATGTTGCAGTTTTATAACTGTAGTGTAAAGCACCCTTCTGGCAAGACAGTGATGGAGTGATTGATGATGAAAGTTTTTCTTTTTCGGGCCACCCTGCCTTGGTGGGAATCGGCCGATGTGTTAATAAAAAAAAAAAATATACAGAATATACAGGTTAGGAATTCTCTTATTCTTAGCATAAACATGAACTCCCAGCTGTCCTACTAGGACAGCCACATGGTCCACCTGCCACAATTAATACACCTTTCTTCAACATGACCTTAACCCCAATGTTTTTACACACTGCAGTCACACAGGGTATGATGGTTACATCACTTTAAAGCATAACTCTTACCTCTGACACACACATCCTGCCCAGAAAAAGATAAGGACCCAGCAGTCCTACCAGCCTGAAGCCATTCAGGAGAGAGAGAGCCCCCACCAAGGCTACCCCCATATGCCCATCCAAAACAACCAAAAAAAAGACTGTCGCCTTGCACCATTTCACATGCACCCACAATAATTTGTTTTTCCCATCTCCACACCTTATTTACTTTTACAAAAAGAAATACAACTTTATAAACTACTTATTTTAATGTGTGTGTGTCTAGTACAACCTATTATATTGAGAAAACAGGCTTGACCCAGCTGACTCTCAGCCATAAGAATGATCTGCTCTTAAGACAATTAACATCTGTGACCCCATCAATTCAATATAATTAGGTATTTCAGAGTAGCTGTTCTTAAATACATCAATACATGTTGGGTCCCATAGCCCCTACACACACACACACACACGACGACGACACACACACACACACACACACACACACAATATGAGGTTTTTAAAAAAACAGTTGGGACTAGCTCTGGAGGTTAAGTACGTATATGTCCAGAAGTGGAAGGGAAAATAATTCCGCCTGGTATTCCTGGTGATGTTGAGGCATGTATGGAGAGCCAGCGCAGGACGGAGTGATCTGAACCTTCAGACACCCTGTTTGTTAGAAATATATATATATATATTCATGCATTTATACACATGCACTTAGGTCTGTAACGTGTAGTGCAATTATTTATTCATGCATTTACTTGTATAGGCAATTCGGTGCTACTATTAATAATGTTTTTCTCTAATGTAATGTTCAGTTGGAATATATATAAAGAAAGTGATGTAATTAATTGCATATACATATGTCTACATTAATGCATTTCCTCCCTAAACTGTCTCATGTTCTCTGCATCTTCTTGCAGACTACTCACCTTCACCACCATACACACGCTCTTCCCCGCTCTCTGGCCTTCTCAACTCTAGACGTCTCCACCTTCCTTTACACTCCAGCGCCGGTTTTTTTTTTCACAAGCCATACTCACAACACCCTCGCATGTGCTTTCCTGGAGCTCTGTCTCGTCCTTAATGGGACCAGGTTCACTGTCAGCTCCACCTCATTGAACTCTGTGTTTGCCCTGATGCAGTATGCTAAGATTCACCAAGGAGTTAAGAACGTCCAGGAGATGCTCACTCTTCTCCATGCCAAGTACAAGGACGTTGAGTTTTGTTGATGCATGGGCCATGTTGGTACCCCTGCCATATTGACGCTCCTGTCATGTTGGTGTCCTTCCCATGTTGGGTTGCTGGGTAATTAACAGGTGCATGTTGTGGCGAGGGCTGCCAACTCTAGCATGCTCTTCAGCATACTTCTCTCGCATAGTAATTCCATGTGTCATATACGTCAAGATATCTTAGGAAAGTGTTGTGCAAGGTGGGCCCTATAGACGAGCAACATATTAAACATGATTCGACATAACTTGATGTTTGGCATCTCCTGTGACAACGAGAATTACTTTGACTGTAGAAAACATTTTTATCTTTTCATGTTTTCAGTCATTTCGTTTTAGTTAACGGCTTTAAAATTACCAAAGTACTTTCGTGTGTGTGTGTGTGTGTGTGTGTGTGTGTGTGTGTGTGTGTGCTAAAAGAGAATCTTCTGTTGCATAAAACACAAATTTCCATTTGATTTCGTCTCAGTAAAATTTAAAACTTCTTGGAACTTCACCAGCATTATCCTAGTATAACTCATCGGTGTCCCACATCGTTGAAGCCTACCACACCTGTCTTTTCCTGCATTTTAGGATCCTCGCACCTGAATACACATTTTTATCCTACATCCTGGTCTCTCACACTTGCCTAAACACATACTGCCCTCCATCTCAGTATCCGACACCTGCTTTAACCTCATGTCCATCTCAGAATACCACACCTACATACACATCTTTTTCTCACATTTCTGCAGCCTAGAAGATCCCAGCGGTCTCCCACGTCCCGGCGGCCTCCCACGTCCCGGCGGCCTCCCACGTCTCTGCAGCCTCCCACATCCCGGCGGCGCGGAAAAGGTTACCGCCACTCAGACGTCTGCTAATTAGCTCTTGAGCCTCGGGTAACTGTTGAAGCTGGCGTGGTCGGCGCCCTCCAGTGTTGACTCTAGGTGGCCAGGTTGCCGCAGTGGTCATCACTGCTGCCTTCAGGTGAGTGGTGGCCAGTGTTGACTCTAGGTGGCCAGGTAGCCACAGGGGTCATTATTGCTGCCTCCAGGTGAGTGGTGGCCAGTGTTGACTCTAGGTGGTCAGGTAGCCACAGGGGTCATTATTGCTGCCTCCAGGTGAGTGGTGGCCAGTGTTGACCTTACGGGCCAGGTGAGTGGTGACCAGTGTTGACTAGGTGACCATGTAGCAGCAGTGGTCATTACTGCTGCCTCTAGGTGAGTGGCCAGTTTGACGGTGAAAGAGGGGAGAGATAAGGAGGGGTGATTGAAGAGGTAAGGAGGGGTTATGGAAGAAGTAAGGAGGGTGATGGAGGAGATAAAGAGGGGTGATGGAGGTGGTAAGGACTGATAGAGGAAGTAAGGAGGAGTGATGGAGGAAGTAAGGAGGAGTGATGGAGGAAGTAAGGAGGGTGATGGAGGAAGTAAGGAGGAGTGATGGAGGAAGTAAGGAGTGATGGAGGAAGTAAGAAGTGATGGAGGAAGTAAGTAGGGGTGATAGAGGAAGTAAAGAGTGATAGAGGAAGTAAGGAGTGATGCAGGAAGTAAGGAGGGGTGATGGAGGAAGTAAGGACTGATGGAGGAAGTAAGGAGGGATGGAGGAAGTAAGGAGGGATGGAGGAAGTAAGGAGGGATGATGGAGGAGGTAAGAAGGGGTGATGGAGGTATTAAGGAGGGATGATGGATGAAGTATGGAGGGATGATGGATGAAGTAAGGAGGGGTAATGGATGAAGTAATAAGGGGTGATGGATGAAGTAAGGAGGGGTGATGGATGAAGTAAGGAGGGGTGATGGATGAAGTAAGGAGGGTGATGGATGAAGTAAGGAGGGGTGATGGATGAAGTAAGGAGGGGTGATGGATGAAGTAAGGAGGGGTGATGGATGAAGTAAGGAGGGGTGATGGATGAAGTAAGGAGGGATGATGGATGAAGTAAGGAGAGGTGATGGATGAAGTAAGGAGGGGTGATGGATGAAGTAAGGAGGGTGATGGATGAAGTAAGGAGGGGTGATGGATGAAGTAAGGAGGGGTGATGGATGAAGTAAGGAGGGTGATGGATGAAGTAAGGAGGGGTGATGGATGAAGTAAGGAGGGGTGATGGAGGAAGTAAGGAGAGGTGATGGATGAAGTAAGGAGGGGTGATGGATGAAGTAAGGAGGGTGATGGATGAAGTAAGGAGGGGTGATGGATGAAGTAAGGAGGGTGATGGAGGAAGTAAGGAGGGGTGATGGAGGAAGTAAGGAGGGTGATGGAGGAAGTAAGTAGGGGTAATAGAGGAGGTAATAGTTTACTTCATTAAAATTAAACTTCAAGAGTGCAAACCTGAAATTCTTCATATTTTTTTAAAGCATATGTTCGTGATATTGCAAAAGTGGCAGGACCCAAGAAAAGTACCCAGAGGGAAACTGTAGAATATAACGTTGGTGTAATCTGTGTCTAGCATTAGGAATAATATTAGGAGAGAAGTAAATAATGAAATTGAATGTTATAAGAATGCAGTTAGAAGCCTGAGTAGATCTATAACCCACTACGATAACATGAATATAGATAAGTACGTTCATGGAGCAACTTGCAATGTGAACAGACTGACTGATTTTGTAGTGGCCAGACTTAAGCTTTGTTACAAGTACCTCGGGAACTTTGGCAGATAAACACATGATGATAATGCAAGCAAATAAACAGTATGTAGCCAGCCTTATGGTCGTTATCGTGAACGTTATGTGCTTAATTGTCCATTTATTGAGTAATATAGAGATAGACAGTATAATAACTTACGTGATTTGTCAAAATATCTTATTAATAAAAATGATATAATGGATAATTAAGCAGGTTTCCTAAATTTGCTTGCAACAGATAAGTACACTCAAAATATAAATCCAGATATACTCCTGTTAATTCATTTGAGACCTAGTTCCTAGGCCTTTTGTGTATCCATATTCTCTTGTGCTACCGTCCACATTATGGTATGGGGTGCACCGTGCACGGTAGACTAGTTGCTTTGGAGGGAAAATCTAAAAGATCCAGTTTACTGTATACCAATATATACACACATACACACACACACATATATACACACACACTATCGCACACTACATACACACATGACATACAAACACACATTAACGTACTACATACATACACACATTCGCAAACACTTGCACACACATTTACCATGGGCTTCTGGAGGCAGAAGGGAGGACATATGAAGACGATTGGGAGAGAAAGAGAGATTGAAAATACCATCAAACAAACAGGAGAGGAGGACATGACCGAACTGATATATTTTTAGAGAATATGGGGATACTCGAGGGGAAAAAATCGGCCACTCATATTGATTTTCAGGACAGAAACATTGTAAACAGGATCCTGCAACAGAAATCACTGCTAAAGAAAACAACAAAATACAAGCAGGTGTACCTTGATCACGACAGAATGTGATCAGAATGACAGAAACTGAGGGGATAGAAAGATGCAAGAGACAAGAAAGAGAGACAAGGCTAGAGACAGGAAGGAGCGCCCAAAGTCAGGTGGACCAGAAAACACAACCACCCACAGAGCACCACAACCAAACAAATTAACCCCCCACCCCCAGCACAAACCTCACCTACACAGCAACCTCCCATAGTATACTGCCAGGTCTACCACTTCCCAAGCTTCCACAAACCCCCAGAGTAGTTTTGGAAAAGAAGCTGAAAGTATAGTACACCAACACACAGAATAATGAATAAGTGCGAGGAGTGGCGCGATGGAATCATGGAGGCATCCCAGACATCACAGCACTCACTGAAACCAAGCTCATGGGAATGATAAAGATGTGATCTTCCCATCTATATATCAGATCCTGAGGAAAGATAGAGAGAACAGAGGGGAAGGATGAGTTGCACTACTCATCAAGAACCAATGGAGTTTCAGGAGTTGGAAGAGTGGACAAAAGTGAAGCAAGGGACTGCATAGTAGGAATACTATGCAACCTACCACTAAATAGCAGGAGGCCAAGATAAAGAGTTTGATGATGACAACCAAGCATTGGTTGATACACTTTGAAATGAGCAGGGCAAGGTTAATAGTTGTGGATGATTTCAGTCACAAGGAGATTGACTGGGAAAACCTGAAGCCACATGGGGACAGAAACGTGGAGAGCTAAGATGATGAAGGTGGAACTGGAAAACCTCATGCATCAACATGTTAGGGACACTACTAGAGAGAGAGAGGAGAGGATGAAAAAGGAAGGCTGAATTTTGTATTCACCTTGAACAGTACAGATATTGGGGACCTCACCTATGAAAGGCGTCTTGGAGCTAGTGCTCATATTTTCCTGAGCTTCGAGAGTGAAGCAGCACGAGTAGGACGGGAGAAGCCAAACTACAAAAGAGGGACTACACAGGCTGAGGAAAGGAGGAGGGGAGATCACAAGAAACGACGAAGAAGTATGTGAAGAGCTCAACACGAGATTGAAGGAAGTATTTTCAGTGGAGACAGAAAGGACTCCAGCGAACCAGAATGGTAGGTTACACCAACAAGTGCTGGACAGAATACATACAACAGAGGATGAGGTGAAGAGACCGCTAAGTGAACTAGATACCTCAAAAGCGGTGGGACCAGGCAACATCTCTCCATGGGTCCTGAGAGAGGGGCAGAGGCACTGTGTTTGCCACTAACAACAATCTTCAACACATCTATCGAACTACCTAAAGTGTGAAAGACAACAAAAGTGGTCGCAATTTCTAAGAAAAGAGATAGACAGGCAGCACTAAACTACAGATCAGTCTCCCTGACATTTATAGCATGCAAAGTCATGGAGAAGCTTATTAGAAGAGTGGTGGAGCAAATAGAATGGAATGAACTTATACACGATAACCAGCACGGTTTCAGAGAAGGGAAATCCTGTGTCATAAACCTACTGGAATTTTACGACAAGGTGACAGAAGTAAGACAGGAGAGAGAGAGAGAGAGAGAGAGAGAGAGAGAGAGAGAGAGAGAGAGAGAGAGAGAGAGAGAGAGAGAGAGAGAGAGAGAGAGAGAGAGAGAGAGAGAGAGAGAGAGAGAGAGAGAGAGAGAGAGAGAGAGAGAGAGAGAGAGAGAGAGAGAGAGAGAGAGAGAGAGAGAGATTGCATTTTCTTGGACTGTAAGAAGGCTTTCGACACAGTTCCACACAAGAGATTACTGCAAAAGCTAGAGGAACAGGCAGGGATAACAGGAAAGACACTGCAATGGATCAGAGAATACCTGACAGGAAGGAAAGAACGAGTGATGGTACATGTTGTGCAGGTACTAGTGTTGTGCAGGTATTAGTGTTGTGCAGGTATTAGTGTTGTGCAGGTATTAGTGTTGTGCAGGTATTAGTGTTGTGCAGGTATTAGTGTTGTGCAGGTAATAGTGTTGTGCAGGTATTAGTGTTGTGCAGGTATTAGTGTTGTGCAGGTACTAGTGTTGTGCAGGTACTAGTGTTGTGCAGGTATTAGTGTTGTGCAGGTATTAGTGTTGTGCAGGTATTAGTGTTGTGCAGGTACTAGTGTTGTGCAGGTATTAGTGTTGTGCAGGTACTAGTGTTGTGCAGGTATTAGTGTTGTGCAGGTACTAGTGTTGTGCAGGTACTAGTGTTGTGAAGATTGTTGTACAGGTGCAGGTACTAGTATTGCGCAGGTGCAGATACTAGTGTTGTGGAAGTGCAAGTACTTCACTCTAGATTGTTTCACTTCCTGACAACTCAAAGGCTAAAGAAATACTTCCTAACATCCCTATGACTCGTCTGAGCTTTCAACTTCCAGTTGTGTCCAACATTTGATGTTATAGCGGTGGTGGAAGTTCCGGGTCTTGATGTCTTCCAGTGGTGGAGGAACTTGTCGACCTCCAATACCCGGCGCCCGGCGCCCGGCGTCCTGGCGACGCTTGGGCGGCCATGCTTCGGGGCCCTTGTGTACTCTAGTCACCAACGGGACTTACTACTGTGCGGAGAGTACGTCCACTGTCGCCCGGCGACTGTCAGATGTTGAGTGCTGTGTTCCGTTAGTCTGACAGACATCCGCGGCGGTGGCGGCGGCAAAGAGACTCCAGGGGTCGCAACCCCAGGTGTCACAACTCAAGGCTCCCAATGCCAAGTGTCGCAACGCAAGGTGTCGCACAAGTTGTTAGTGCAGGGAAAGTATTATTATTATCATTATTATTATTATTATTATTATTATTATTATTATTATTATTATTATTATTATTATTATTATTATTATTATTATTATTATTATTATTATTATTATCGTTATTAATATTATTATTAAATTAACAGGTGTGACTCTAAACCCACAAGGTTCATAAGGAGCGTTGGCAATGGAACGAAATTAGAAGTAATCCAAGGAATGAAGAATAACTCTAACTCCCCAGATCAAGAACCTTTCAGCATCAAGCAAGGGAAGCTAACAGAAAAGGGGGAGAAGAAATTAGGTATTGTATTAACTATAACAACTGGTCATGGACCGGGCCAAGGGGGCGTTGACCCCCAAGGGGGCATTGACCCCAAGGGGGCGTTGACCCCCAAGGGGGCGTTGACCCACGGAACACTTTCCAGCTAGACTGTACCAAAAAGGAAGACTGTCTCTAGTTTCGACTGCTACCCGGAGTCTATCTGGAGGTAATAACCTGATCAACCAGGTTATTACTGCCTGGCCGCACGCAGTCAGGGTATGAAACACAACCGGCTGATCGGGCACTGACTTTAGGTATTCATCCAGTTCCCTCTTGAAGGTAGCCAGGGGTCAATTGGTAATTTCCCATATGCCTGGTGGGAGGTTGTTAAACAGTCTTGGTCCCCGGACACTTATTGTGCTTTTTCTTAGTTTACTCATGGCGCTCTGCTTTTCATTGGGGAGGGGTAGTTGTGCCTTCTGCCTAGTCTTTTGCTTTCGTAGGGAGTGATTTATCTTTGCAGATTTGGGAGCAGTCCCTTTAGGATTTTCCAGGTGTATTTTATGATGTATCTTTCTCGCTTGCGTTCCAGGAGTACAGGTCAAGGGACTTCAAACGTTCCTAGTAAGGTGCTTGGCTGAACTAAAACATGCAGTGAAGGTTCTCTCTACATATGAACATAAGAAAGAAGGAACACTGAAGCAGGCTACTGGGACATGCGAGGCAGGTCCAAGTCTCCTACCGGCTTAAGCCAATGACCCAACCTAGTCTTGTAAGGTCACACTCACTTAAGGAAGGAGCACGGCATCAGACCTATTAGCACACGCTAGTCAGGTCCAACTCACCCACCCACACCCACTCATGTATTTATCTAACCTATTTTTAAAACTACACAATGTCTTAGCTTCTATGACGGTACTCGGGAGTTTGTTCCACTCATCCACAACTCTATTACCAAACCAGTGCTTTCCCATATCCTTTCCTGAATCTGAATTTTTCCAACTTAAAGCCATTGCTGTGAGTCCTGTCTTGGCTAGATATTTTTAGCACGCTATTTACATCGCCTTTATTTATTCCTGTTTTCCATTTATACACCTCAATCATATTCCCTCTAATTCTACGTCTTTCTAGAGAGTAGATCAGCTCAGTCATCCATCTTCTACTGGATGTCCCTCATGTTCATCCTTCACTTCCTGGGATCAACTTTGTCATCCTCCTTTGTACGTTTTCCAGAGCATTTATATCCATTCTGTAATACGGTGACCAGAACTGTGCAGCATAATCTAAATGAGGCCTAACCAGAGATATATAGAGTTGAAGAACAACCTGAGGACTTCTATATTTATACTTCTTGATATGAAGCCAAGGATTCTGTTCGCTTTATTGCGACACTTATGCACTGTTGCCTTGGTTTTAGATTACTGCTAACCAGAACTCCCAAATCCTTTTCGCAATCAGTAATATTAAGATCTACTTTATTTAGCTTACATGTGGCATGGTTATTGTCCTGTCCAATGTTTAAAACTTTGCATTTGTCTATATTAAACTGCATCTTCCACTTCTCCGACCACTGCATCAGTCTATTCAACTCATCCTGGAGTGCTCTAATGTCCTCGTCAGAATGAATTCGTCGGCCTATTTTGGTGTCATCGGCAAACTTGCTTATATAGCTATTTATTCCCTCATCTATGTCGTTTATGTAGATTGTGAACAACAAGGGGCCCAACACTGACCCCTGTGGAACACCGCTCGTGACGCTTCACCACTTTGATTTCTCCCCAGTTATTCAAACTCTCTGCTGCATATCTGTCAACCATGCCTCTGTCCAGGAAATAAATTCTTCTCCTAATCCGTGTGCCTTATTTTTCCTCAATAGCCTCTGACGTGAGACTCTATCAAAAGCCTTACTGAAGTCCATATACACAATATCACATTCATTACCATGATCTACCTCCTCAAATACCTTAGTGAAAATAGTTAATAAATTTGTAAGGCAGGAACGCCCTTTTGTAAAAGTGTGCTGAGATTCTTACATTCTTGAGATCTGTCGTTTCACCTGCCTTGTATAGGGCTGTTAGTGTACAGCAGTATTCCAGCTTAGACAACAAATGACTTAAAAAGGATCAACATTTACTAGGCATCGCTTGTTTTGAAAGTTCTCATTATCCATCATAATATTTTCCCCGCAGATGTGACACTGATGTGAGGTAGAACCCTCGAATCCGGTAACAGATATATCACTGGTGTATATCAAGCATATCACAGGCATATTATAAATATATCAATGGTATTTCAGGTATATCACTGGTATATGACACGAATACAGATACTTGTTTAAGTGTGTTAGTGTACTCACCTAGTTGTGGTTGCAGGGATCGAGTCATAGCTCCTGGCCCCGCCTCTTCACTGGCCGCTACTGGGTCACTCTCCCTGCGCCATGAGCTTTATCATACCTCTTCTTAAAGCTATGTATGGAACCTGCCTCCACTACATCGCTTCCCAAACTATTCCACTTCCCGACCATTCTGTGACTGAAGAAATACTTCCTAACATCCTTCATCTGAGTCTTCAACTTCCAACTGTGTTAGTGTGTGTTAGTGTGTGTGTGTGTGTATGTGTATGTGTGTGTGTGTGTGTATGTGTTAGTTAGTTAGTTACAATTTTGTCCTAGGCACATGTCGATTAGACACTAGGCCTGTTGTATGTATGTATGTGTGTGTGTGTGTAACGAAACACTTCGAAATGTTTCGGCCCCGCCGGGAATTGAACCCGGGCCCTCCGTGCGTGAACCAAGAGCGCTGGCCACCATGCCATCGTGAGTGTATGTGTACTCACCTAATTGTACTCACCTAATTGTGGTTGCAGGGGTCGAGACTCAGCTCCTGGCCCCGCCTCTTCGCTGTCTGCTACTGGGTCTCTGCTCTCCCTGCTCCATGAGCTTTATCATACCTTGTCTTAAAACTATGTATGGTTCCTGCCTCCACTATATCATTCTCTAGTCCATTCCACTTCCTGACTACTCTGTGGCTGAAGAAATGTTTCCTGAACATCCCTTTGACTCATCTGAGTCTTCAGCTTCCAGTTTTGTCCCCTTGTTTCTGTGTTCCTCTCTGAACACCTGTCACTAGTCTACCTTGTCAATTCCCGCAGTATTTTGTATGTCGTTATCATGTCTCCTCTGACCCTTCTTTCCTCCAGTGTTGTTAGTCCTATTTCCTCAACCTTTCTTCATAGGACAGACCCCTGAGTTGTGGAACTAACCTTGTCGCAAACCTTTGCACTTTCTCTAGTTTCTTACGTGCTTGACCAGGTGTGGGTTCCAGACTGGTGCTGCATATTCTAGTATGGACCTGACGTACACGGTTACAGTGTCTTGAATGATTCCTTGTTAAGGTAACGGAACGCTAATCTTAGGTTTGCCAGTCGCCCATATGCTGCCGCAGGGTTATCTGGTTGATGTGTGCTTCCGGAGACGTGCTTGGCGTTATACTCACCCCAAGGTCTTTCTCTTTGCCGGGTTTGTAGCCTTTGTCCCCTAGCCTGTACTCTGTCGCGGTCTTCTTGCCCTTCTCCGATCTTCATGACTTTGCATTTGGTGGGATTAAATTCGAGAAGCCAGTTGCTAGACCAGATGTCAAGCTTGTCCAGGTCATTTGAAGTCCTGCTTGGTCCTTATCCGATGTGATTCTCCTCATGAATTTCACATCATCTGCGAAAGAGACACTTCTGAGTCTATCCCATCCGTCATGTCATTCACATATAGCAAGAATAACACTGGTCCTAGGACTGACCCCTGCGGTACACCGCTCGTCACAGGCGCCCACTGTGATACCTCATCACGCACCATGACCCGTTGTTGCCTTCCTGTGAGGTATTCCTGATCCATTCCAGTGCCCTTCCTGTTATACAGCTTGTTCTTCCAACTTTTTACTAATCTCATGTGAGGAACTGTGTCAAGGCCTTCCTGGCAGTCCAAAGAAAATGTGTTTGTTGTGTGTGTGTGTAGTGATATTGTGTGTGAGTTAGTGGTATGTGTGTGTGTGTATGTATATGTGTGTGTGCACTCACCTATTTGTGGTTACAAGGGTCGATTCACAGCTCTTGACATCGCCTCTTCGAAGGTCCCTACTAAGTGCACTCTCTCACCCGGTTCCATGAGCTTTATAGTACCTCTTCTTAAACTATGTATAGATGCTGCTTCCCGTGTGTGTGTGTATGTGTGTTGCAGATGTCATAGTGGCATATATATACAGTAAAAGTCAAATAATTGTTGAGAACTCTGTGTTGCAACATACACCCACCCACCCACTCGCACTGCTCACACATCCGCACCTAACTAGCCCACCTACCCACAAACCCATTCACCAACCCACCCACACTCAGCCACACATGCACCGCCGACCCGCCGACCACCCACCAACCTACAGAATCACACACGCGCGCTAAACACACACACACACACAAACCTCACACACACACACACACACACACACACACACATACACACATACACATACACACACACACATACACACACACACATACACACACTCACACACACACATTCACACACACATATACACACACATATATACACACACATATACACACACACACAAACACACACACACACAAAGTAACAGAGGTAAGGCAAGAGAGAGTATTGTGGGTTGACTGCATTTTCCTGGACTGCAGGAAGGCCTTCGACACAGTTCCTCATATGAGATTAGTAAAGAAGTTGGAAGAACAAGCATGTATAACAGGAAGGGCACTGGAATGGATCAGGGAATACCACACAGGAAGACAACAACGGGTCATGGTGCGTGATGAGGTATCACAGTGGGCGCCTGTGATGAGCGGTGTACCGCAGGGGTCAGTCCTAGGACCAGTGTTATTCTTGGTATATGTGAATGACATGACGGACGGGATAGACTCAGAAGTGTCTCTGTTCACAGATGATGTGAAATTAATGAGGAGAATCACATCGGAAGAGGACCAAGCAGGACTTCAAACAGACCTGGACAAGCTCGACATCTGGTCTAGCAAGTGGCTTCTCGAATTTAACCCCACCAAATACAAAGTCATGAAGATCGGAGAAGAGCAAAGAAGACAGCTGACAGAGTACAGGCTAGGTGGACAAAGGCTACAAATCTCATCAGAGGAGAAAGACCTTGGGGTGAGTATAACGCCAAGCACGTCTCCGGAAACACACATCAACCAGATAACTGCGGCAGCATATGGGCGACTGGCAAACCTAAGATTAGCGTTCCGTTACCTTAACAAGGAATCGTTCAAGACACTGTACACCGTGTACGTCAGGCCCATACTAGAGTATGCAGCACCAGTCTGGAACCCACACCTGGTCAAGCATGTCAAGAAATTAGAGAAAGTGCAAAGGTTTGAGACAAGGCTAGTTCCACAACTCATGGGACTGCCCTATGAAGAAAGGTTGAGGGAAATAGGACTAACAACAATGGAGGACAGAAGGGTTAGAGGAGACATGATAACGACATACAAAATACTGCGGGGAATTGACAAGGTTGACAGTGACAGGATGTTTCAGAGAGGGAACACAGAAATAAGGGGACACAACTGGAAGCTGAAGACTCAGATGAGTCAAAGGGATGTTAGGAAGCACTTCTTCCGCCATAGAGTAGTTAGGAAGTGGAATAGTCTAGCGAACGATATAGTGGAGGCGGGAACCATACATAGTTTTAAGACAAGGTATGATAAAGCTCATGGAGCAGGGAGAGCAGAGACCAAGTAGCGGACAGCGAAGAGGCGGGGCCAGGAGCTGAGTCTCGACCCCTGCAACCACAATTAATTGAGTACACACACACACACACACACACACACACACACACACACACACACACACGCACGCACGAAGTGGAATAACCTAGAAAGTGACGTAGTGGAGGCAGGAACCATACATAGTTTTAAGACGAGGTTTGATAAAGCTCATGGAGCAGGGAGAGAGAGGACCTAGTAGCAATCAGTGAAGAAGCGGGGCCGGAAGCTATGAATCGACCCCTGCAACCATAAATAGGTGAGTACAGATAGGTGAGTACACACGCCCCGGTGGCCTGGTGGTAAAGCTTTCGCTTCACGCACGGAGGGCCCAGGTTCAATTCCCAGCGGGGCCGAAACATCTCGAAGTGTTTCCTTACACACACAAACACATACAACAGGCCTAGTGTCTAATCGACATGTGCCTAGGACAAAATGATAATTAACTAACTAACACACATGCACACACAGCAACAAGGGGTCACAGTTGGAAGTTGAAGACTCAGATGAATCACAGGGATGTTAGGAAGTATTTCTTCAGTCACAGAGTTGTCAGGAAGTGGAATAGTCTGGGAAGTGATGTAGTAGAGGCAGGATCCATACATAGCTTTAAGAAGAGGTATGATAAAGCTCATGGAGCGGGAAGAGTGACCTAGTAGCGGCCAGCGAAGAGGCGGGGCCAGGAGCTGTGAATCGACCCCTGCAACCACAACTTGGTGAGTACACACACACACACACCACCATCTTCCTCCATCAACAAGTTATTCACAATTACCCAGGGTAACATTCCTTGTAACTCTTTGTTTACTAACTTTTCTCCAGCACCCATTATTTTGTGTCCAGTCTCACCCCCTCCTCATCACCAGCACCCATTTTCTTGTCTCCCCTCACACCACCCTAACCATCACCAGCACCCATTATCTTGTGTCCCCTTACACCCCTCCCCCATCACCACCACCCATTATCTTGTGTCCCCTCACACCACCCTCCCCATCACCATCACCCATTATCTTGTGTCCTCTCACACCCCCTCCCCCATCACCAGCACCCATTATCATGTGTCCCCTCACACCACCTTCCCCATCACCAGCACCCATTATCTTGTGTCCCCTCACATCCAATCCCCAATCACCAGCACCCATTATCTTGTGTCCCCTCACTCCACCCTCCCCATCACTAGCACCCATTATCATATGTCCCCTCACGCCACCCTCCCCAATCACCAGTACCCATTTTCTTGTATCCCCTCACCCCCTCCCCATCACCAGACCCATTATCATGTGTCCCTCACACCACCCTCTCCATCACCAGCACCCATTATCTTGTGTCCCCTCACATCCAATCCCCAATCACCAGCACCCATTATCTCTTGTCCCCTCACTCCACCCTCCCCATCACCATCACCTATTATCTTGTGTCCCCTACACCCTCTCCCATCACCAGCACCCATTATCATTGTCCCCTCAACCACCTCCCCATCACAAGCATCCATTATCTTGTGTCCCTCACTCCAATCCCCCATCACCAGCACCCATTATCATGTGTCCTTTCACACCACCCTCCCCATCACCAGCACCCATTGTCATGTGTCCCCTCACACCACCCTCCCCATCACCAGCACCCATTATCTTGTGTCCCTACATCCAATCCCCAATCACCAGCACCCATTATCTTGTGTCCCCTCACTCCACCCTCCCCATCACTAGCACCCATTATCATGTGTCCCCTCACGCCACCCTCCCCAATCACCATCCCATTTTCTTGTCTCCCCTTACACCATCATCCCCCATCACCACCATCCATTATCTTGTGTCCCTTACACAACTCTCCCCATCACCAACACCCATTATATTGTGTCCACTCATACCACCTCCCCATCACCACCACCCGTTACCTTGTGTCCCCTCACACCTCCTCCATCACCAGCACCCATTATCTTGTGTCCCCTCACTCCACCCTCCCCATCATCAGCACCCATTATCTAGTGTCTCCTCACACCCAATCCCCAATCACCAGCACCCATTATCATGTGTCCCCTCACGCCACCCTCCCCCATCACCAGTACCCATTTTCTTGTCTCCCCTCACACCATCATCCCCCATCACCACCACCCATTATCTCGTGTCCCCTGGCAATACTCTCCCCATCACCACCACCCATTATCTTGTGTCCCCTCATACCACCTCCCCCATCACCACCACCCATTATCTTGTGTCCCCTCACTGCACTCTCCCCATCACCACCACCCCTTACCTTGTGTCCCCTCACACCACCCTCCCCATAACCAGCACCCATTATCTTGTGTCCCTTCACACCACCCTCCACCCATCATGTGCACCCACTATCTTGTGTCCCTCACACCACCCTCCCCTATCTCCACCACCCATTATTTTGTGTCTCTTCAAACCACTCTCCCCTTCACAACTACCCATTATATTGTGTCCCGTCACACCACTCTCCCCATCACCGCCCCCATTATCTTATGTCTCTTCAAACCACTCTCCCCATCACAACCACTCATTATATTGTGTTCCCTCACACCACCCTCCACCATTACCCATTATATTGTGTCCCCTCACACCACTCTCCCCATCACCACCACCCATTATCTTGTGTCCCCTCACACCACCTTTCCCCATAACCAGCACCCATTATATTGAGTTCTCTCACACTACCCTCCACCCATCACCAGCACCCACTGTTACCCATCACCACACACTGTTACCCATCACCACACACTGTTACCCATCATCACCACCAACTGTTACCTATCACCAGCACCCACTGTTACCTATCACCACACACTGTTACCCATCATCACCACCAACTGTTACCCATCACCAGCACCCACTGTTACCTGTCCCTACCAACCACTGTTACCCATCGTCACCACCCACTGTTACCCATCACCAGCACCCACTGTTACCTATCACCACCACCCACTGTTACCCATCACCACAATTGTTACCACCCATTGCTACCCATCATCACCACCCACTTTTACCCATCATCACCACCCACTGTTACCCATCACCACCACTGTTACCCATCATCACCATCATTGTTACCCATTACCATTCACTGTTACCCATAGTCACCACCCACTATTTCCAATCACCATCCACTATTACCCATCACAATGCACTGTTACCCATCGTCACAACCCACTGTTACCCATCACCCTCCACTGTTACATATCGTCACCACCCACTATTACCATCGCCACCTACTGTTACCCATCGCCACCATCCACTGTTACCCATCATCACCACCTACTGTTACCCATCGCCACCATCCACTGTTACCCATCATCACCACCCACTGTTACCCATCTTCACCCACTTGTGTCTGTGCTCACCACATTGTCCTGGAGAACATGAAGAGAACAAAGTCACACCTGACGTTGTAGCACTCAAGTCTTCACAATGTATGAATGTGGTAGAATTACCCATAATATGTTAGGTAAAAGGACACATGTGAACTAATGTGACATTTTATTGTGGCAACGTTTCGCTTGATAAAGCTCCTGGAGAGCGAAACGTTGCCACAATAAAATGTCACATTAGTTGCACTTCTGTCCTCTTACCTAACAACAAGATTTCAGAAGAATTAGCAGATGCTACTTTTCCTGAGGGCTACCACATTCTAAGAGGAGGCGTGGAGTGGGCAGCTTGCTGGCCCAGCTGGTCAAAAGTCAATGGGGTTTATAAGAAACTCCACTGAGTTGAAGAAGCTCATAGTTAGAACTCCATTGTAGAAACTCACTGTTTTAGAAGAACTCATTTAAAATTGAATTACGACTACATATAGATAAGTGAACAAGGAATGGAAGTGTGTTTGAGTGGTAGAGAGCAGAGGGTCAAGCCTTCACCTCTCCTTGCCTTTAATTATCCACACATATATTCCGTGCACACTAATAACCAGTGGACCCCATGTAGAAATCTTGGTAATATGCATCACGTTGCCCCAAACAACTGGAGACGCAGAATTATAACACAAGGAGACGATTATTATACGCAGAGCAACAAGGAAACGATCAAGGTTACTGATTATGGTCGACCTTAACTTCAAGTGGCTGGGCCACTTAGCGTATACTTAAAAAATAAAAACTGAGTTAATGAATTAAGGAAGATTCTCCTAGACCAGAGGTCCCCAAACTCTTTAACTCATCCACACATTCATAAGTTTCGGATTGTTCATCGACCCCCAAACATTTATATGAAAATTATTTAATGAATAGTACTTTAACTAATAGTACTACGAATAGTAATAATAATATGTAATAATAATAATAATAATAATAATAATAATAATAATAATAATAATAATAATAATAATAATAATAATAATAATAATAATAATAATAATAATAATAATAATAATAACAACAACAACAACAACAACAACAACAACAACAACAATAATAATGACTTCATAAAAAATAGGTAATATTTAAATATTTAAATTACTGAAAGTCTTTTCATATAATAAGCACAAAGGGATTGTTTAATTGGTAAGTGAAGTTATGAATCCAAGTTTTAAATATTCTTGTGAATAGTGTCGGAACTTCGTGGTATCAGCAGCCGCCATTATGTGCGTTACAATGCTGAATTTATAGTAAATACTCAGCAGTCACTTCTTTGGCCCACTGGTATCACTATGGGTGTTGAGAAGTGTCTCTCCAGCAGTGTTTGAGGCGAGGAGTAAGCTCATTATGGGAAGTGAAGGAATACTATATGTTCGTATATCTTTCTTGGGTCAGGGAGATGAGAGAGACAAGGGAAGAGTGGAAGGTGAGATACACAACTCAAACCACGTCCTCAGACATTTACTAACCCCTCCCCTTTTGACCCCCCAGCCATTTATCAAACCCTTCGGTAGTCCCATCGACCCTTAGGGGTCGATATTGCCCACTTCGGGAAACCCTGATCTAGGGGAAAGACTAACCATAAGCGGTCAGAACGACACTACGTGATCAGTATATCACACTATTCTAAGTCCATCCCGCAGCGCTCTATGACGAACTGTAAATAAAAAAATTAGAGTTAGACGTTTCTTTTTGAATTATTTTCCTTTAAATGAATTAGACATATACCTACGTAGTATCATTAATAAATCCCTCTTTGGGAAACACAGCCTCACCTCGCGTCGACAGTGGCTAAGACAGTCAAACGGGTGACTGTTAAAGTAGCCTTCTGTAGGATGTGTAAGGTGTAGTAGGTGTAAGGATTCTTTCTAAGTGTGAGTTTCTTGTAGTTTGTTTCAGTCAGGGTAAAGTGACTATTATTCTTCAAAATATAGTTTTATGTACGCAGGGAATGTTTAAAAATTGACGCTGTGTAAAAGTGCATTAGAAAACAGTGTAAAATGAAGATATGTTGCTTTGGGTCTTGTTGACAACTTCAGGGTAATAGAGATAAATAGCAGAGAGAGAGAGAGAGAGAGAGAGAGAGAGAGAGAGAGAGAGAGAGAGAGAGAGAGAGAGAGAGAGAGAGAGAGAGAGAGAGAGAAACGCTCTCACCCAAGCCCAGTCACACTAGCCAACACTGTAAATGCTGAATTACAGAAAATATCTACCTGGATGATGAATAAGAAGCTTACTCTCAATATTGATAAAACCTATTTCATTCAGTTTGGGAACAGAGCTACAAATGTTTCACTTAACATAATGATAAACGGATCACTGTCACAAGACTCACAGAGGGAAAATTCTTAGGAATCCACCTTGACAGTGGCCTCAAATTTCAGACACATATACAACAAATTTCCAAGAAAGTCTCCAAGACCGTAGGAATACTATCTAAGATAAGATACTATGATTTCCACAACCAGCTCTCCTTGCCCTATATCACTCACTCATTTACCCCTATCTCACCTATGGAATTTGCGCATGGGACTCAACAACAATAAATCATCTCAGACCATTAATAACACAACAAAAGGCTGCAGTCAGAATGATAACAAATTCCCACTCCAGACAACAAACTCCACCAATATTCAAAAGTCTAAACTTACTCACCATACAAGACATCCATACTTTTTACTGTGCCTACTACATACATAGGACACTAAACTCAAATATAAATCCACCACTCAAACTTCTCCATACCAACCTTAACAGGACACATGACCATAACACTAGACACTATGCAAAAACTCAATGCACATTAAAGGCCCAAAAAATTGGAATTCATTACCTGTGATTACCAAAGAAACCCTGTCTGTACATCAATTCAAGAAACTTCTGAAAAAAACACCTAAAACTAAATAAACAATACTTAACATTTCCTACAAAGTTAACAAATCACTTTCCACTGCCTCAAAATACCATTATTCACTGTGTTACTCCCTTAGTCTCAAAACCCCTTACATAATTGCTCAAAGAACGACAATTTCTCAAACTTAATCTAATGCAAATGTTTAAACTTATATCTCATAAATGTATAAACTAGTTATAATTAATGCAACCTTATCAAACTTTGTTTCTATAGGATTACCAAATAGAATAATTCATTCTCATGTACTCTTGTACTCCTTGTACAACACAAACAAATAATTGATTTGATTTGTTTGATTTGATTTAATAAATTGTATTACTACAAATAATAAATTGATTATGTTGTTCTATTATAAAACTGTAATGCTTCAAAATTGTAAAACTATTATACTTCAAAATTGCAATGTTCAAATTTTATTGCTTAAATACTCAATTATACTTATATTGTAAATTGTTTACTATAATTTTTACCATTTAGTCTATTATAGCATAATTAATTGTAAGTTAATTTTAAGTTTGCCCATAATGCTCTGCATACAAGGGGCTTTTGGCATGTACACCCCATTACTATAACTCCTTGTACAACTGTGTATCATGTCACAATAAACTATTATTATTATTATAAACAGTAAAGATGATGGAGAGGACAAGAGAGACAATATCTGGTTAGGGCGACGCACTTCAGACATGTTATGAGGTGCTGCTCAGCTGACGTGCTCCCAGGAGGTGACTAGCCCAGGGACTCGTCTTGTTAAGTTGTACTATTGAAGAGGAGCTAAAAGCAGGTGAAGCGAAGATATGTGTAGATAATATTAGAGATGAGGAACTAGCAACACCTGGATATCTTTACCTGAAGACGCTTCGCCAACCATTGACAATATCAGTTCAGGAAAGAGATGATAACTAAAGAAGGAATAAATGATAAGCAAACAGTCCTTCAGCCTCGCCCAACTATACACAGCAGAGAGTGAAGGATTGTATACAATTTCGTAATTCTAGTTGATATACGTGAGGGAGAGAAGCCCAAGACTTGACATTATTTCTTCTGTGAAGAGAATTGCCATAGTCATGATTATTACCTTCCAGTCCTGTCATTACCAAGGCGCTGTGTGACTCCTTGCGGGTTTAGTTCTTCCCCATCAGTGAAATGATACGGCATTTTCTGAGGTCTCTTCAAGGGGTGGTTCATTGACGCCGGTGAAGGGCTCTTCATCCAAGAAAATTGAGCTAACTAACCCTTCCTTGATTATCTCTGTCCGCTGCAGCGGAACAAGAGGCGCTGACCAGCTAGTGGGAGTGATACATGTGCACCAGCTAGTGGGAGTGATACACGTGCACCAGCTAGTGTGAGTGATACATGTGCACCAGCTAGTGTGAGTGATACACGTGCACCAGCTAATGGGAGTGATACATGTGCACCAGCTAGTGTGAGTGATACATGTGCACCAGCTAGTGGGAGTGATACATGTGCACCAGCTAGTGAGAGTGATACATGTGCACCAGCTAGTGAGAGTGATACATGTGCACCAGCTAGTGGGAATTATACACGTGCACCAGCTAGTGTGAGTGATACATGTGCACCAGCTAGTGGGAGTGATACATGTGCACCAGCTAGTGGGAGTGATACATGTGCACCAGCTAGTGGGAGTGATACATGTGCACCAGCTAGTGGGAGTGATACATGTGCACCAGCTAGTGGGAGTGATACATGTGCACAAGCTAGTGGGAGTGATAAATGTGCACCAGCTAGTGGGAGTGATACATGTGCACCAGCTAGTGGAGTGATACATGTGCACCAGCTAGTGGAGGAGTGATACATGTGCACCAGCTAGTGGGAGTGATACATGTGCACCAGCTAGGTGGAGTGATACATGTGCACCAGCTAGTGGGAGTGATACATGTGCACCAGCTAGTGGGAGTGATACATGTGCACCAGCTAGTGGGGTGAAATGAGTTGGGATACATGTGCACCAGCTAGTGGGAGTGATACATGTGCACCAGCTAGTGGGAGTGATACATGTGCACCAGCTAGTGGGAGTGATACATGTGCACCAGCTAGTGGGAGTGATACATGTGCACCAGCTAGTGGGAGTGATACATGTGCACCAGCTAGTGGGAGTGATACATGTGCACCAGCTAGTGGGAGTGATACATGTGCACCAGCTAGTGGGAGTGATACATGTGCACCAGCTAGTGGGAGTGATACATGTGCACCAGCTAGTGGGAGTGATACATGTGCACCAGCTAGTGGGAGTGATACATGTGCACCAGCTAGTGGGAGTGATACATGTGCACCAGCTAGTGGAAGTGATACATGTGCACCAGCTAGTGGGAGTGATTAGTACCGGATTTGCCTACAGGTTCGGCAGGCCTAGGGTCCCCAAACTCTAGGAGGCCTCCGGCCAAGGTGTATAATATTTTTGACACTGTCATAGACTTCTTACACATGCCTTCATAACGCGCTATAGTCTCTAAACAACCCTCAGTAATGTTCCTTGCGCTTTATTTCAGAATAATATTGTCTGAAGCCAATAACTCGATACTAGCATTGATTTCTTCATTGATTTTGTCCTTCCAGGAAAGCAGTGGGATAGATAAGTTGACTGAGGTCCTCACACATTTGTACTCTGATGTTAATGAGGCGGCTGATACCAGGCTTCATGCTAACAATCTTTTGCAGAAAATGGAAGAACTGGAATTTGTGTTTATGCTGTATTTTCGGACCTGTGTGCTAGGTCATTTTCACAAGGTCAGCAAAGCCATTCAGAAATCAGAACTGTTATTTAGTACTTGTGCAAGTTTGTACAATCCACTTCAGGATTTTTTAAGCAAAATTAGAGAATATTTTGACGAGCTTGAGCAAAAAGTAAAAGCCACCTTGCTAAATGTTAACTACAGAACTGTCACAAGGAGACAGAGTAAGGAAACAGGAAGGTAATGACGGAAGTGCAGCTGGTCCTGATGCCTTAGCTGAACTCTCTTCAAGAGATAAGTTTAGAATAAAATCGTTTATTCATATACTAGATGCACTTGAAGCCAATTTAAGAAGAACTACTGTGTACAGTGATGTTGCTCATATATTTTCCTTTCTTGCTAATGTGACATCTTACTTTCTTGTTAATCTGACATCTAAGCAAGAAATTCAGTAAGGTGTTGAACTGTAGATGGCAGCATACCCACAAGATGTTCACCTGAAACTTATTGTTAAACTTTTGCACTTTCACTTGTACGTGAGACAAAGCCATAGGCCTACAGAAGAGCAGTCACTGTCTCATACAGACCTTTATCAAATTATATACAAGGAAAAAAATCAGATGACCTTCCCTAATGTGGAAGCAATCTTGCGGTTATTTCTTAGCTTAATGGTCACTAACTGCTCGGGAGAGAGGCCTTTTTCAAGCCTCAAAAGCAATTAAAAATGAATTAAGGGCTACAGTGTCTCAAGAGAGGCTGTCCTCACTTACTATTCTGTACTTTGAAAGTAACAAACTTAGACAAACAAATTTTCATGAACTTTTGGAAGATTTTGCCATGAAGAAGGCTAGAATTTTTTTTTTTTTAGTCTAAATGTATTTCTTAATATGTATTTTAAAAGAATATATGTTTTTTAAAGAATGTAGCAGTAAACTTACAATTTCATTTTCCTAAAATTTCCTGTTTATTCCACAAAATGTTTACAAAGTTCGGTTATTGGAAAAGTTTTTCACAGAGTTAATTTTAATGCCTTTTTTCATTCACTACGATATTTAACAATAAAATCTTATGTCCTTTAGATGAAGAATTGTGAATTGCGGAATTTTAAACACCCGTCATCATCCTCGACTTCACTGAATTTTTGTTTAAAACTCTCTAGCATATGGTGTAGTGGCGAGGATGGGGGACTGGCAGGCGCCTCACACGTGAAGCAGCCTAGGCTAGGACCTCTCTCTCTTCATCTACATCTGGCACTGGGTATGATACATGTGTACCAGCTAGTGAGAGTGACGAGTGTGCACTACAGAATGTACTGTAGAGTATAATGTGTTTTGTACATTCTTTAGTGTTGTATGACCTTGCTGTATGACCTTGCTCTGTCAACTTAATAATCTCCTTGAACAGCAACAGAAACCTTCCATATGTTGGTGAAACCTATTTTTTTTTTAATACACCGGCCGTCTTCCACCGTGGTAGGGTGATTCTAAAAAGAAAAACACTTTCACCGTCACCCATTCAGTCAGTACCTTGTCAGAAGCGTGATGACATCACAGTTCAGACGGCCTTATGAACTGCAGTATCCCAACCCTCCTTCGGAGTGCAGGCTCTGTACTCCCCACCTCCAGGAATCATGTCCGGCTATACACAAATAACCTGCATTTAGGAGACTGAAACTTAGGACGACGTTTCGGTCCGACTTGGACCAGTATTGTTCCAGTCAAGGTATTGTTCAGTCAAGGTATTGTGCTTTTATTCTTTATGTCCGGCTAACTGGTTTCCCTGAATCTCTTCATTAATGTTATCTTTCTCACACTACAAGGACATGTCAGTTCAATGAAAACCAAATGCCTCCACTGACTCCTATAGGCCTGTTGAATGTCCAAGCCCTTTAGTATTCAAAACCTTTTCTTCCCTTCCTCCATCCTTTCCTAGAACGACCCCTACCCCTTCATCCTCCTAGTCGTTTTATTTTCCTCCACCTCAACAACCCCTCATCAGCGCACTGAATAATATTTTTAGTAACTCCACACCTTCTAATCTCCAAGGTCGGAATTCTTTGCGTATAATATTCACACCACACATTGCTCTCAAACACGACATCTCTGCCTCCAACCTCCTCGCCACTTAATTTTTTTACCACCTGTCAATTCTAAGATTCGCCTCGTCTTTCAGAGACCCATCCACCGAGAAGTCCACTCTCTAATATCTGAACACATATACTTCTTCCATTCTCTCTCTCTCACTGCCTTCATTTTGTGCTACTCTCATCACCATGCTCTTTCCAATGGTTACTTTCAATTTCCGTCTTTTGTATACATATCTCTGGATTTTGTCAGCAACATGTTGGTCACTTGGGCTGTGAGTACGTAGGTACCGTGTGCAGCAGCTGAATCATTTCCCTGGGAGAGTCTGCAAACTAACTTTACGATCAGCTTTTGTAACCATGTTTAGCGCTAGGAGCATGGTGGTAGTATGGTGCTGGTCTACCATGGCATCTACGGAAGATAATTCCCAATATATTAGGAGTAGCAAAAGATGTTTTATGTTGTAGACCTCGAAGGTTCGTGTGGGCGGCGTGGCGCCACATCAAGTAGTCTGCTCCCCGACATAAATTTACACTGCACGAATTACGCCCCAACAGAGTTAAGTGGATAATTTACCGAGAGAAACTGGATTTTTTTTTGTATGATCGTCAACATCAGTACTTGATACCTATGGGATTAACACGACAAATATGATGACAAACAAAATCATTGGCGTCGTTCCTGGCTGCATTCGTGCTAATTGAGTTTCCTTATGAAAATCATTATCTGCAGGTATATAATGTGTGTGTGTGTGTGTGTACTCACCTATTTGTACTCACCTATTTGTGGTTGCAGGGGTCGAGTCATAGCTCCTGGCCCCGCCTCTTCACTGATTGCTACTAGGTCCTCTCTCTCCCTGCTCCATGAGCTTTATCAAACCTCGTCTTAAAACTATATATGGTTCCTGCCTCCACTATGTCGCTTTCTAGGATATTCCACTTCCTGGCAACTCTATGAGTGAAGAAATACTTCCTAACATCCCTTTGACTCATAGGAGTCTTCAACTTCCAATTGTGACCCCTTGTTTCTGTGTCCCCTCTCTGGAACATCTTGTCTCTGTCCACCTTATATATTCCTCGCAGTATTTTATATGTCGTTATCATGTCTTCCCTAACCCTCCTGTCCTCTAGTGTCGTCAGGCCGATTTTCCTTAACCTTTCTTCGTAGGACAATCCCCTTAGCTCTGGGACTAGTCTTGTTGCAAACCTTTGCACTTTCTCTAATTTCTTGACGTGCTTGACCAGGTGTGGGTTCCAAACTGGTGCTGCATACTCCAGTATGGGCCTGATGTATATGGTGTACAGAGTCTTGAACGATTCCTTAGTGAGGTATTGAACGCAATTCTTAGGTTTGCCAGCCGCCCGTATGCTGCAGCAGTTATCTGATTGATGTGTGCCTCAGGAGATGTGCTCGGTATTATACTCACCCCAAGATCTTTTTCCTTGAGTGAGGTTTGCAGTCTTTGGCCACCTAGACTATACTCTGTCTGCGGTCTTCTTTGCCCTTCCCCGATATTCATGACTTTACATTTGGCAGGGTTAAATTCAAGGAGCCAGTTACTGGACCAGGCTTGTAGCCTGTCCAGGTCTCTTTGTAGTCCTGCCTGATCCTTGACTGATTTAATTGTTCTCATTAACTTCACATCATCTGCAAACAGGGACACATTCACATATACCAAAAACAGTACAGGTCCTAGGACTGACCCCTGTGGAACCCCACTCGTCACAGGTGCCCACTCTGACACCTCGTCACGTACCATGACTCGTTGTTGCCTCCCTGTCAGATATTCTCTAATCCATTGCAGTGCCTTTCCTGTTACGTGTGCCTGATCCTCTAGCTTTTGCATTAACCTCTTGTGAGGAACTGTGTCGAACGCCTTCTTGCAGTCCAAGAAAATGCAGTCTATCCACCTCTCTCTCTCGTGTCTTACTTCTGTTACCTTGTCATAAAACTCCAGTAGGTTTGTGACACAGGATTTTCCTTCCCTGAAACCGTGCTGGTTGTCGTTTATAAGCTTGTCTTTCTAGGTTCTACACCACTCTCCTCCTGATGATCTTCTCCATGACTTTGCATACTATACACGTCAGTGACACAGGTCTGTAGTTTAATGCCTTTCTTAAAAATTGGGACTACATTTGCCATCTTCCACGCCTCTGGTAGTTGCCCAGTTTCAATAGATGTGTTGAAGATTTTTGTTAGTGGCACACACAACATCTTTGCTCCCTTTCTAAGGACCCACGGAGAAATGTTGTCCGGTCCCACCGCTTTTGAGGTATCGAGTTCACATAGCAGCTTCTTCACCTCCTCCTCGGATGTGTGTATTTCATCCAGCACTTGTTGGTATACCTTCCTATTCTGAATTACTGGAGTCCTTCCTGTCTCCTCTGTAAATACTTCTTTAAATCTCATGTTGAGCTCCTCACATACCTCTTGGTAATTTCTTGTGAACTCCCCACCTTCCTTCCTCAGTCTGATTACCTGGTCCTTGACTGTTGTTTTCCTCCTGATGTGGCTTTACAACAGCTTCGGGTCAGACTTGACTTTTGATGCTATATAATTTTCATATTGTCGCTGAGCCTCCCTTCTTACCTGTGCATATTCGTTTCTGGCTCTACGGCTAATCTCTTTATTTTCCTGGGTCCTTTGTCTTCTGTACTTTTTCCATTCTCTATTACACTTAGCTTTTGCCTCCCTACACCTCTGGGTGAACCAAGGACTCGTTCTGGTCTTCCCATTACTTCTGTTTCCTTGGGGACAAACCTCTCCTCTGCCTCTTTGCATTTGGTTGTCCTACGTGTGTGTGTGTGTGTGTGTGTGTGTACTCACCTAGTTGTGGTTGCAGGGGTCGAGTCACAGCTCCTGGCCCCGCGTCTTCACTGGCCGCTACTCGGTCACTCTACCTGCTCCATGAGCTTTATCATACCTCTCATTAAAGCTATGTATGGATCCTGCCTCAACTACATCACTTCCCAGACTATTCCACTTCCTGACAACTCTGTGACTGAAGAAATACTTCCTAACATCCCTGTGATTCATCTGAGTCTTCAACTTCCAACTGTGACCCCTTGTTGCTCTGGAACATTCTGACTGTTCACCTTGTCGATTCCTCTCAGTATTTTATATGTCGATATCATATCCCCTCTATCTCTCCTGTCTTCCAGTGTCGTCAGGTCGATTTCCCGTAACCTCTCCTCGTAGGACATACCACTTAGCTCCTGGACTAGTCTTGCTGCAAACCTTTGCACTTTCTCTAGTTTCTTTACGTGCTTGGCTAGGTGTGGGTTCCAAACTGGAGCTGCATACTCCACTATGGGCCTAACGTACACAGTGTACAGGGTCCTGAATGACTCCTTATTAAGATGTCAGAATGCTGTTCTTAGGTTTGCTAGGCGTCCGTATGCTGCAGCAGTTATTTGGTTGATGTGCGCCTCAGGAGATGTGCCCGGTGTTATACTCACCCCAAGATCCTTTTCCTTGAGTGAGGTTTGTAAGCTCTGGCCCCCTAGCCTGTACTCCGTCTGTGGTCTTCTTTGAACTTCCCAATCTTCATGACTTTGCACTTGGATGGGTTGAATTCCAGGAGCCAGTTGCTGGACCAGGCTTGCAGCCTGTCCAGATCCCTCTGTAGTTCTGCCTGGTACTCGTCCGATTGAATTCTTCTCATCAACTTCACATCATCCGCAAACAGGGACACTTCGGAGTCTATTCCTTCTGTCATGTCGTTCACAAATACCAGAAACAGTACCGGTCCTAGGACTGATCCCTGTGGCACCCCGCTCGTTACAGGCGCCCACTCTGACACCTCGCCACGTACCATGACTCGCTGTTGTCTTCCTGACAGGTATTCCCTGATCCATTGTAGTGCCTTCCCTGTTACCCCTGCCTGGTCCTCCAGCTTTTGCACTAATCTCTTGTGTGGATCTGTGTCAAACGCCTTCTTACAGTCCAAGAAAATGCAATCTACCAACCCCTCTTATTCTTGTCTTACTGCCTTCACCCTGTCATAGTGTGTGTACTCACCTAATTGTACTCACCTAATTGTGGTTGCAGGGGTCGAGACTAAGCTCCTGGCCTCGCCTCTTCGCTGTCCGCTACTGGGTCTCTGCTATCCCTGCTCCATGAGCTTTATTATACCTTGTTTTAAAACTATGTATGGTTCCCGCCTCCACTATATCGTTCGCTAGACTATTCCACTGCCTGACTACTCTATGGCTGAAGAAATGCTTCCTAACATCCCCTTGTTTCTGTGTTCACTCTCTGGAACATCCTGTCACTATCCACCTTGTCGATTCCCCGCAGTATTTTGTATGTCGTTAGCATGTCTCCTCTAACCCTTCTGTCCTCCAGTGTTGTCAGTCCTATTTCCCTCAACCTTTCTTCATAGGACAGTCCCCTGAGTTGTGGAACTAGCCTTGTCGCAAACCTTTGCACTTTCTCTAGTTTCTTGACGTGCTTGACCAGGTGTGGGTTCCAGACTGGTGCTGCATACTCTAGTATGGGCCTGACGTACACGGTGTACAGTGTCTTGAACGATTCCTTGTTAAGGTAACGGAACGCTAATCTTATGCTGCCGCAGTTATCTGGTTGATGTGTGCCTCCGGAGACGTGCTTGGCGTTATACTCACCCCAAGGTCTTTCTCCTTTGACGAGGTTTGTAGCCTTTGTCCACGTAGCCTGTACTCTGTCAGCGGTCTTCTTTGCCCTTCTCCGATCTTCATGACTTTGCATTTGGTGGGATTAAATTCGAGAAGCCAGTTGCTAGACCAGATGTCAAGCTTGTCCAGGTCTGTTTGAAGTCCTGCTTGGTCCTCTTCCGATGTGATTCTCTTCATTAATTTCACATCATCTGCGAACAGAGACACTTCTGAGTCTATCCCGTCCGTCATGTCATTTACATATACCAAGAATAGCAGTGGTCCTAGGACTGACCCCTGCGGTACACCGCTCATCACAGGCGCCCACTGTGATACCTCATCACGCACCATGACCCGTTGTTGCCTCCCTGTGAGGTATTCCCTGATCCATTCCAGTGCCCTTCCTGTTATACATGCTTGGTCTTCCAACTACTTTACTAATCTCATGTGAGGAACTGTGTCGAAGGCCTTCCTGCAGTCCAGGAAAATGCAGTCAACCCACCCTTCTCTCTCTTGCCTTACCTCTGTTACTTTATCATAGAACTCCAGGAGGTTTGTTACACAGGATTTGCCTTCCCTGAATCCGTGCTGTCTGGCGTTGATTATCCTGTTCTGCTCCAGATGCTCCACCATTCTTTTCCTGAAGATTTTCTCCAAGACTTTGCACACTATACACGTAAGTGACACCGGTCTATAGTTTAGTGCCTCTTTTCTGTCTCCTTTTTTAAAGATGGGGACTACGTTGGCCTTCTTCCATACCTCAGGTAGCTGCCCAGTTTCAAGGGATGTGTTGAATATTATGGTAAGTGGCACACTCAGTACCTCAGCTCCCTCCCGAAGAACCCACGGGGAGATATTGTCTGGACCCATCGCCTTTGAGGTGTGTGTGTGTGTGTGTGTGTGTGTGTGTGTGTGTGTGTGTGTGTGTGTGTGTGTGTGTGTGTGAGTGTGTGAGTGGGTGTGTGAGTGTGTGAGGGAGTGAGTGTGTGTGAGTGTGTGATGTGTGTGTGTGTGTGCGTGTGTGCGTCATAGTATGTGTACGAGTGTGTGTGTGAGTGTGTGAGTGTGTGGTGTGTGGTGTGTGTGTGAGAGTGTGTGTGTGTGTGTGTGAGTGTGAGTGAGTGAGTGAGTGTGTGTGAGTGTGTGAGTGTGTGTGTATGTGTGTGTGTGTGTGTGTGTGTGTGTGTGTGTGTGTGTGAGTGTGTGTGTGTGTTTGTGTGTGAGTGAGTGTGTGTGTGTGTGTGTGTGTGTGTGTGTGTGTGTGTGTGTGTGTGTGTGTACTCACCTAATTGTACTCACCTAATTGTACTCACCTAATTGTACTCACTAATGTGGTTGCAGGGGTCGAGACTCAGCTCCTGGCCCCGCCTCTTCCTGTCTGCTACTGGGTCTCTGCTCTCCCTGCTCCATGAGCTTTATCATACATTGTCTTAAAACTATGTATGGTTCCTGCCTCCACTATATCTTTCTCTAGACTATTCCACTTCCTGACTACTCTGTGGCTGAAGAAATACTTCCTAACATCCCTTTCACTCATCTGAGTCTTCAGCTTCCAGTTGTGTCCCCTTGTTTCCGTGTTCCCTCTCTGGAACATCCTGTCACTGTCTACCTTGTCAATTCCCCGCAGTATTTTGTATGTCGTTATCAAGTCTCCTCTGACCCTTCTTTCCTCCAGTGTTGTTAGTCCTATTTCCCTCAATCTTTCTTCATAAGACAGACCCCTGAGTTGTGGAACTAACCTTGTCGCAAACCTTTGCACTTTCTCTAGTTTCTTTACGTGCTTGACCAGGTGTGGGTTCCAGACTGGTGTGTGTGTGTGCGTGTGTGCGTCATAGTATGTGTACCCAGTAACCGGGAACATCGAGGAGTCTACACACAGTAATATTTACATACAGTTAATGTACATGTAGGTGGATACGCTTGGGTGTTCTAGGTGTTTTCGTACTCTCCGGTGATGCTCGCATGCTTGTGTGTACTCACCTAATTGTACTCACCGAATTATGATTGCATGGTTCTAGTCATAGCTCCTGGCCCCGCCTCTTCACTGGTCACTAGTAGGTTCATTCTTTCCCTCTTCTTAAAGCTATATTTGGTTCCTGCCTCCACTACATCACTCTCTAGATTACTCTACTTCAACGCTATGACTGAAGAAGCACTTCCTAAAATCTCTGTGACTCATCTGAGTCCCATCTCTAAAACATCATGTCCCTTTCCACCTTATCAATTTCTCTCAGTATTTTATGTTGTTATCATGTCTAACCTATCGCTTCTGTCCTCCAGTGTCGTCAGGTTGATTTCCCTTATCCTCTCCCTCCTCTCCTTCCCTTATCCTCTCCCCTTTAGCTCCGGGACTAGTCTTGTTGCAAACCTCTGCACTTTCTCTAATTTCTTGACTTGCTTGACCAGGTGTGGGTTCCAAACTGGTGTGTGAGTGTGTGTGTGTGTGTGTGTGTGTGTGTGTGTGTGTGTGTTCGTGGGTGCCTGTGGGTGCAAGACTTGCTTGTGGGTATAAAGCTGCAGTGAACACAGAGTTAATATAAAACTGTTCTTGCAATTAGTAACACATTCTATCACTGGGCAACACAAGGAGATAACAATCTGATATTTGTTGCAAGACCTCATAACCATAAGTGTACAAACTGCTAATCACCCGGGCTGTGAACCCAAAAATAAATTTTCTCGTAAATTTTAAGCGAAAACTTTTTTTTTTAATTTTAAACATCGTACCGTAATTGTGTGTACAAATGTTAATGTAATATTGGCTTGAATGAAGTTCGTCGATAAATTGTTGCTGGAGGTTCCATTTGCATCGCACAGAGGAACACTCTGACGTTTGTGGGTGCCAGGAATAGCAAACCAAGAAGCCTTAAGCAGAGCCGCTCCAAAATGGACCGCTTGGCCACTCTTCACACCAAACTCTGCAAAAGGTGCTCAGCCAGACTGAAAAAAGAGATTCCCAATAAAGCTCATGGAGCAGGGAGAGAGAGGACCTAGTAGCGATCACTGAAAAGGAGGGGGCCAGGAGCTATGGCTCGACCCCTGCAACCACAAATAGGTGAGTACGCACAGACAGATAGCCAGATAGACAGACAGACAAACAGACAAACACACACACACACACACACACACACACACACGCCCCGATGGCATGGTGGCTAGCGCTCTTGCTTCACGCACGGAGGGCCCGGGTTCAATTCCCGGCGGGGCCGAAACATTTCGAAGTGTTTCGTTACACACACATACAACAGGCCTAGTGTCTAATCGACATGTGCCTAGGACAAAATGGTAACTAACACGGTCATGGTGCGTGATGAGGTATCACAGTGGGCGCCTGTGACGAGCGGTGTACCGCAGGGGTCAGTCCAAGGACCAGTGTTATTCCTGGTATATGTAAATGACATGACGGACGGGATAGACTCAGAAGTGTCTCTGTTCGCAGATGATGTGAAATTAATGAGGAGAATCACATCGAAAGAGGACCAGGCAGGGCTGCAAACAGACCTGGACAAGCTTGACATCTGGTCTAGCAACTGGCTTCTCGAATTCAATCCCACCAAATGCAAAGTCATGAAGATCGGAGAAGGGCAAAGAAGACCGCTGACAGAGTACAGGCTAGGCGGACAAAGGCTACAAACCTCGGCAAAGGAGAAAGACCTTGGGGTGAGTATAACGCCAAGCACGTCTCCGGAGGCACACATCAACCAGATAACTGCGGCGGCATATGGGCGACTGGCAAACCTAAGATTAGCGTTCCGTTACCTTAACAAGGAATCGTTCAAGACAGTGTACACCGTGTACGTCAGGCCCATACTAGAATATGCAGCACCAGTCTGGAACCCACACCTGGTCAAGCACGTAAAGAAACTAGAGAAAGTGCAAAGGTTTGCGACAAGGTTAGTTCCACAACTCAGGGGTCTGTCTTATGAAGAAAGGTTGAAGGAAATTGGACTAACAACACTGGAGGAAAAAAGGGTCAGAGGAGACATGATAACGACATACAAAATACTGCGGGGAATTGACAAGGTAGACAGTGACAGGATGTTCCAGAGAGGGAACACAGAAACAAGGGGACACAACTGGAAGCTGAAGACTCAGATGAGTGAAAGGGATGTTAGGAAGCATTTCTTCAGCCACAGAGTAGTCAGGAAGTGGAATAGACTAGAGAAAGATATAGTGGAGGCAGGAACCATACATAGTTTTAAGACAAGGTATGATAAAGCTCATGGAGCATAGAGAGCAGAGACCCAGTAGCGGACAGCGAAGAGGCGGGGCCAGGAGCTGAGTCTCGACCCCTGCAACCACAATTAGGTGAGTACACACACACATAGTTGTGATACAGCCAAATCAGGAGGAAAACAACAGTCATGAACCAAGTATTTAGGCTGAGAAAGGAAGTAGGAGAGCTAATAGAGAATGACCAATAAGTATGTGAGGAGCTCAGCTCACAGTGGAGACACAGAGGCTTCCAGGAAACCGAGGTGGTAGGGTGCACCAATGTTACACTTTTGACTGCAGGTGCAAACAACCTGCCTAGTCTAGGGGCATTTAACTTACTCAACATAAACCAACCAAGGACCAAGCTTGTACCGTCACATAAACTGTTAATTAAATGGTCAATAATAAATTTATTATAAGGAAGAAACACAAAAACACACACCTATACATTCATACATATATATATATATATATATATATATATATATATATATATATATATATATATATATATATATATATATATATATATGATCTCTGGCCGACGGAGACTCGAACCTACGAACCTTGTGACAAGGTACGCAGTGCTTTGCCGACGGTACCTTGTCCCAAGGTTCGTAGGTTCGAGTCTCCGTCGGCCAGAGATCAGTGTTTGTGAATATTTCGCCAGCTCTTGCGAATTCCTAGCATATATATATATATATATATATATATATATATATATATATATATATATATATATATATATATATATATATATATATATATATATATATATTGTAACCATGAAAGAGTGGTATTTAATCAACAACAACACTGCGACTAGCAGGGGCATCGAACCCATGTTGTTTTATCCTTCTCATGTTGAGTGAATATTCACGACGCTCTACCCCATTGAACCATACAATCCTACAAAGATCACGCACTCAGCAGAGCACCAAAAACCAATAAAATAACCTATGGCCTAAATTACCAAAAATCACCCCCCCCTACTTACACAAATATCGTACCATGACGTCTTGTTCCAGCCGCCGCTCTTCTCGTACTGACTAACAAACACACCTCTCCTGCTCCAGTCCTGTCATGGCTACTTTTCAGGACTAATATGAGTCCAGTTCCAGAACAAACCCGGAAGCTGACATTATATATGTAGCGTTTTTTATTACAAAATATTTTATAATTCACTGTGTAATAACCAGCAAGTGCTGGACACACTGCACACAACCGAGGAGTAGCTGAAGAAACTGCTAGAGAAACTAGACACCTCGAAGGCGGTGGGTCCAGATAATATCTCTCCTTGGGTCCTGAGAGAGGGAGCAGATGCACTGTGTGTGCCACTAACAACAATCTTCAATAAATTTATCGAAACAAGGCAACTGCCTGAGGTGTGGAAGACAGCAAATGTATAGTTTGTAAAGTTATAGAGAAGATTATTATGGGAAGAGTGGTGGAGACCTAGAAAGGAACGGGCTCATACATGACAACCAGCACGGCTTCAGGGAAGGGAAATCCTGCGTCACAAACCTATTACAGTTCTACGACAAGGTAACAGAAGACAGGAGAGAGAGGTATAGGTAGACTGCATCTTCTTGGACTGTAAGAAGGCTTTCGACACAGTACCATACAAGAGACTGGTTGAAAAAGCTAGAGGAGCAGTCAAGATTAGCAGGGAAAGCACTGCAATGGATCAGGAAATACCTGACAGGAAGGAAAAAACGTGTGTTGGTACGAGAGGAGGTGTCAGAGTGGGTGCATACGTCGAGTGGGGTTCCACAAGGGTTAGTCCGGTGCCGTTTCTTGAATATGTGAATGACTTGACGGGAGGGATAGATTCAGAAGTGTCCCTGTTCGCGGACGATATGAAGCTAATGAGGAGAATACAAGCGGACGAGGTTCAGGTAAGCCTACAAGGGGATCTAGACAGGCTGCAAGTCTGGTTTGATAAATGACTCCGGGAGTTTCTTCACCAAGTGCAATGTTATGAAGCTTGGGGAAGGACAAAGAGACCGAAGACAGAGTACAGCCTTAACAGGTCAAAGGCTGCAAAACTCACTCAAGGAAAATGATCTTGGAGTGAGCACCATACCGAGCACATCTCCATCAACCAAATAACTGTTGCAGCAAATGGGCGCCTGGCAAACCTGAGAATAGTGTTTCGACATTTAAGTAAGGATACATTCACCACACTGTACACTGTGTACGTCAGGCCCATATTGGAGTATGCAGCACCAGAATGGAACCTACACCTGGTCAAACCGTCAAGAAATCAGAGAAAGTGCAAAGGTTTGCAACAAGACTTTCCCGGAGCTGAGGGGCATGTCCTTAGAGGAAGGGGTAAGGGAACTCAACCTGACAACACTGGAGGACATGAGGGATAGGGGGACATGAGAAAGACATATAAAATACTGAGAGGAATTGACAAAGTGGATAGGGACAGAATATTTCAGAGATGGGACACAGCAACAAGGGGTCAGAGATGAAAGTTTAAAATTCAGGTTAGCCACAGGGATATTAGGAAGTATTTCTTCATTCATAGAGTTGTCAGGAAGTGGAATAGTCTGGAAAGTGAGGTAGTGAGGCAGGATCCATACATAGCTTTTAGAAGAGGTATGATAAAGCTCACGGAGCAGGGAGAGTGTACCTAGTGGCGACCAGGGAAGAGTCGGGGCCAGGAGCTATGAATCGACCCCTGCAACCATAAATAGGTATGTACACACACACACATACACAGAGGAACTGTGAATCGACCCCTGTAACCACAAATAGGTGAGTACACACACATACAGACACACACAGGGGTCTGTCTTATGAAGAAAGATTGAGGGAAATAGGACTAACAACACTGGAGGAAAGAAGGGTCAGAGGAGACATGATAACGACATACAAAATACTGCGGGGAATTGACAAGGTAGATAGTGACAGGTTGTTTCAGAAGGGAACACAGAAACAAGGGGACACAACTGGAAGCTGAAGCTCAGATGAGTCAAGGGATGTCAGGAAACATTTCTTCAGCCACAAGTAGTCAGGAAGTGGAATGGACTGAAAGATATAGTGAAGGCAGGAATCATACATAGTTTTAAGACAAGGTATGATAGAACTCATGGAGCAGGAGAGCAGAGACCCAGTAGCAGACAGCGAAGAGGCGGGGCCAGGAGCTGAGTCTCGACCCCTGCAACCACAATTAGGTGAGTACAATTAGGTGAGTACACACATACACAGGAGCTGTGACTCGACCCCTGCAACCACAACTATGTGAGTACACACACATACACAGGAGCTGTGACTCGACCCCTGCAACCACAACTATGTGAGTACACACACATACACAGGAGCTGTGACTCGACCCCTGCAACCACAACTATGTGAGTACACACACATACACAGGAGCTGTGACTCGACCCTGCAACCACAACTATGTGAGTACACACACATACACAGGAGCTGTGACTCGACCCCTGCAACCACAACTATGTGAGTATACACACACAAATAGTTTTTAGATATATGGATGATTAAATGCAAAAGACAACCGTTTATGACATAGGTCAGACCAAAACAGGAATTTAGAGTGGTGGTACAGTGTAGTCAGGGAGCGTCAGACATGGAAGGCTCCAGAGATATGCTACAAAATGGGTTACCAGGTAAAAAATAAAGACAAAAAAACTGAAAACTGACCACAATGGCGACACTGGTAGATGCAAAAAGGGAAAACATAAAGACCAACAATAAAAAATAAAAAATGTAAAGTTGATGCAAAATTTTTATAACCATTAATAAGGACAACAATATATCACATTTTTAAATTTGAAAAAATGGAGAAAGAACACTAGAATATCTAATATATATTTTAATTTACCTACCTACACACACACACGTAGGGCCCGGGTTCAATTCCCGGCGGGGCGGAAACATTTCGAAGTGTTTCCTTACACACACACACACGTACATACAACAGGCCTAGTGTCTAATAGACATGTGCCTAGGACAAAATGGTAACAAAATGGTAACTAACACAGGGCCAGGAGCTAAGTCTCGACCCCTGCAACCACAATTAGGTGAGTACACACACACACATACATATACACACACAAGAACCTTAGAAAACTTATCAAACCTTATTATAACAAGCGCAATTTAATTTAGCCTAATCCAACTATATATATTTTAGATAAGTTTACACTAATTTAATAATAAACAAACACAATGAAATATATTTTTTTCGATAGGTTCAGAATGATTTTTGCGAAATTATTGCATACACAAATTTTCGCTTGCCTTATTCGGCAAGAAGTGCGTTGCTAATTAAGCCAAAATAACAAGTTTGACCTATTTGGCATGACATATATATAAGGATAGTGAAATTTCTAAGCGCTTTCGTGATTGTCACATTATCAAGGGATTGTAAAATTAAGAGATCAAGAGAAAGACATATAAGGACGAGATTACATCTCGCAGCCAACTTACAACACCTGACCTTTTTATCATAATGTACGTAGTCAAGGACCAGTCAATCACAACTTACATTCTACCCAAGCTTTAAGATTTGAACTTGTCTAATGTATCTTAAATTCTTCCCAATTTTTATTAATTATAAATGAATCCAATTTATATAATCCAAAAGCAATATTCATATTAATTTCAATATTCAAATTAATTCTCATGAAAATTTATTCTATTATATTTCTCCCTAACATGGACTTGCTTGATATAACTTTAGAACATAAGAACATAAGAAAGGAGAAACACTGCAGCAGGCCTGTTGGCCCATACTAGGCAGGTCCTTCACATTCCATCCCACTAACAGAATATTTGTTCAACCTAATTTTCAATGCTACCCAAGAAATAAGCTTTGATAATTTTATTTACTCATGTGCAATTCCCACTCAAATCCAACCCCTTTCACTCATGAATTTATCCAACCTAAATTTAAAACTACCCAAGGTCCTTGCTTCAATAACCCTACTAGGCAGACTGTTCCACTCATCAACTACCCTATTTCCAAACCAATACTTTCCTACATCCTTTCTAAATCTAAACTTATCTAACTTGAATCCATTATTGCGGGTTCTCTCTTGGAGATATACCCTCAAGACCTATTTATATCCCTTTGTTAATACCCATTTTCCACTTGTATACCTCGATCATGTCTCCCTCATTCTACGTCTTACAAGTGAATGTAATTTAAGTTTCTTCAATCTTTCTTCGTAAGGAAGATTTCTAATGCTATGTATTAATTTAGTCATTCTACGCTGAATGTTTTCTAACGAATTTATGTCCATTCTGTAATATGGACACCAGAACTGAGCTGCGTAATCTAGTTGAGGCCTTACTAATGATGTATAAAGCTGTAATATAACCTCTGGACTTCTGTTGCTAACACTTCTTGATATAAATCCCAGTAATCTATTTGCCTTATTACGTACACTTAGGCATTGCTGTCTTGGTTTAAGGTTGCTGCTTACCATCACCCCCAAGTCCTTCTCGCAATCTGTATGGCTAAGTTCTACGTTATTTAACTTATAAGTGCTTGGGTTATGGACACTCCCGAGCTTCAGAACCTTGCATTTATCTACATTGAATTGCATCTGCCACTTTTCTGACCACGAATTGAGTTTGTCTAAATCCTCCTGAAGTTCACTGACATCTACGTCAGTGAACATTAGAATTTTGTCCACTTCTAATACTATAATTGATGTTAATGTATTCTTAATTCAAGACTTTTACCAGTTTGATCGTAATAAACGTCATATTTTTTTTTTTTTACAAGGAATCTTGTAGACACATCCGTCAGCATTTTTGGGGATATTTTTTATCAAAAGTCCTTTTACTGTATCATTATTTTTAAATACAACTTTAATATCAAAATTCTCAAGCAGAGAAGGTGTTTCACGAGAGTTTTCATGGGAAGGGAAAACCAATATATTTTTAGTTGAATAAGGTTGGTTGTCATTTTTGGAATTTTAAAAAAAAAATCTAGCAATTTTAAAAGATTTATCAATTAAATGGGTATTTGAGTTCATTAACTATTTCACAAATCTTCAAGATCTCTTCATGAATGATCTCTGGGCTGCAAATACTCAAAGTTCTCAAAAACTTTGATGAGAATACAGAAAGTTTAACCTTATGATGATGTGAAAAATAATATTGCACATAAGAACAGTTATTTCTTGGATTTCTGTAAAATTTAAATTTAAAATCATGTTTCCCCTTAATAATTAAAACATCTAGAAAAAAAAATAAAAACATCAATATATGTGTACCATTTACCTCTATTGGGCGTAATATATTAAATAGCCCTTTAGATAATTTATGGAAAATTGAACCTATGGAGTTAATAATAGGTCTGGCTTGATTACCTGGTTTGTTTGTTTTATTAATCCATACATGTGCTGTAAAGATGGATTAATGGTCAAGAATTTGATAATTAATTCATCTTTGCCTTTTAGTAGTTGTTTTATTGTTTTATTAAAATTACTGTTAACATAATCTAAGGGATTCTTTCTAAGTTAGGAATAAGAATCTGTATCATTTAAAAGATTATTCATTTTACCTTGGTAATCACTGTCTTTCAAAATTACTACTGCATTTATTTTATCTGCTTTAATAAGATTTTTCTACTTTACAAAACTTGTCATCTTATTACACACACACACACACACACACACATATATATATATATATATATATATATATATATATATATATATATATATATATATATATATATATGCAAAAAGATCACAGTAAACAGGTGATATCAAAATATGCAAGAAAACCACTATGAAAAAATAGAAGAATTCCAAGCGCTTTCGTGACTACTCACATTATCAAGGAACTATAACAGGAAACATGACAAGAAGGGCTTATATAAGGGCGAGACTACACCTCACAGTCACATCACACTAACAAAGACTACACCTCACAGTAGCGTAACATCGCACTTTTTACAATCCAAAAAGGGACAACCAACCTTATTCAACCAAAAATATGTTGGTTCTCCCTTACCATGAAAACTTGGTTGATATGCCTTCCTTTCTTAAGAATTTTAATATCAAAGTTGTATTTAAAAATCTTGATACAGTAAAAAGACTTTTGATAAAAATTCCCCAAAATGCTGACGGATGTGTCTATAAGATTCCTGTAAAATATGCGATAAAGTTTATTATGGTCAAACTGGTAAAAGTCTTGAACTAAGATTAAAACAACATAAATATAGCATTAGAACTGGACAAGATTCTAATGCTCTATTTATTCATGTGAGAGATTTTAACCATCCAATTGATTTTCAAAATGCTGAGAAGGTTGTATCAAGCAAGTCCATGGTTGAGAGAAATATAATAGAATCATGTTTCATTAAAAGCAGTTTTGAAAATAATTTGAATATTTCTTTTGGTTTATATAAATTGGATTCATTTATAATTAATAAAATTTGGGAAGAATTTAATGATAAATTGGACTAATCTTAATTCTTGGGAAGAGTTTCAGGTCCTTTCTTATTTTCCTCTTCACAGAGTCGTGCGATGTTACGCTACTGTGAGGTGTAGTCTTTGTTAGTGTGATGTGACTGTGAGGTGTAGTCTCGCCCCTTATATAAGCCCTTCTTGTCATGTTTCCTGTTATAGTTCCTTGATAATGTGAGTAGTCACGAAAGCGCTTGGAATTCTTCTATTTTTTCATAGTGGTTTTCTTGCATATATATATATATATATTTATATATATATATATATATATATATATATATATATATATATATATATATATATATACCAATAGGTATATTTTATTACATAATATGGTACAAAAGATTTAAGAGATACATTGTTATAAAGATGGCATATACAGTACACGAGGTGTAGAGATACATGTCTAGTACATATTGTTACATGTTTGTCACTGATTATAATGCGAAAATCTTATCCAGCTCCTCAGAGCTGGGGCGCGTGCCCAGAATACAGCATGCATTACCCCTCTGAACAGCAGCGCTGAGTCGCTGAAACAGAAAACAAGCTGCACTCTTTTCCCATGAGCCAAGGGTCTCCGAGCCTATGGGAACAAACATATAATGATGGGCACGTTCTCCATATTTTCTCGACTTTTGGTACTCCCTGAAGGTGGCAGCTCCCCCTCCTTCCTCCCTGGTGTATTGGAGATAGGTATCAGCCAAGGTAGATGCACATGTGTAGTCCCACACCACCTGCTTGCCGTCTGTCCAGGCTTGGAGGGTGATACCATCTGGACGCTTTTGGCTGCCATCAGATCTGCATAGTTGGGGTGGCTCCCTTACTGCTGGGCATCCGGCTGTTGTGAGGCTCCTCTTAATAATGTAATTAATCTCTTCGCGTCTTGCAATCTTTCCCTCGGATTTACGACACACAAGACCATGGTACCCGAATCGGTCTATATATATATATATATACATGTATATATATACTATATATATATATATATATATATATATATATATATATATATATATACTGTATATATATATATATATATATATATATATATATATATATATTTATGCAAAAATCTCGGCATGGTCTCAGACCGAGCCGCGGGGGCGTTGACCCCCGAAACCCTCTCCAGGTAAACTCCAGGTAACCCCACCACCACCACCACTTCCATCACCCCTCTACTACTTCCCCTCCTCCTACTCAAGAACACAACGACCCACCATCCTCACCTTTTACCATTACCAGCTTCCCTCACCACTACCACCACCTCCTCTCACCAGCATTAGATGTAGGTAAATACAGTGAGCGGCCGCCCGGATCCCACAACTCTGAGAACAGGTTTTTGCAAGGTCTCCCTTAAACGCTGCACCCAATGCCTTATTGTCTCTTCCATCCTCCCACTCGTCCCATACTCATCACTGCACCATTATCAAGGCAGCTTCTGCACTCTAACCTGTTTTTCAGTTTTAATCTTCAGTGACAACTTTGAAGTATCGATCTGAGAAAGTCGTATTTACTCTATTATCTGAGGTTGTCAGACGCGAGTCACCATGATGCGCAAACTAAAATCTTGTGAAAGTCTTATAGAATTGAATTTATTGAACCTTGTATGGCGAGGACTGGGAGCTGATTTGAGTGGAGTTATTTAAAATGATCAAAGGTCCTAACAATTTTGACTCAAGAAAGCCCTTTGCCCATTCAGTCCTAACATGCGAAAATGACTTTGGGTATCTAGGCAAGCCATTTGAGTGCAGATTAAAGGAATTAAATACTGGGTCTTATATGTCTTATGTTACCCGATTTTGTCTGTTTCCCCGACGAGAGAAATTATCTCCGAAGCCTCCGTAACTGTTGAACTCTTACTGTAGTGGCTTTTAACCAGGGTACTTGTTTTTCCTGTGGGTACGAGACATACTCATCAATTCAACATACTATGTCTGTGAAAGGTATTGAAAAATATTTTTGCATAACAGATTCTGTTTACTATGTTTAAGCCTTAAATTAGCGCAGTTTGCCGTTTTTTCTGACCGATCTATATACATACTTGAAAATTTCTTTGAACAGTTTTAGTCACATTCTGGGTTGGTATAGCAGGTCTGGACTGTTGAATTCGGGTAATGTGTCTTAAAGAGGAGTTGGTGTGGATAAATTTAAATAAATCACCTTCATATCGGAGTTTTGCTAATTTTCCTTCACCGGATGAGGCGGCTTTTGCTGAAAAAGAACACTCCATCCTAGCTGAAGTTAGGTTAAGTTAGGTAAGGTTCGTCAGGAAACAGGACAATTGTTTGGTGACGCGGGTCTTAGCCATATGACGACCCTCCACTGGAGCTTTTGGTCATCTGACCGAGGCCTTCCGCTGGCTTACTGGTCCACCCCTTTAAAAATTATGATTTCGATTATAACCATTAGGATTTTTTTTGCAAGGTTTTGACTGAAGTGAAGCATCATTTGCAGGAACTGAATCAGTATTTGCGAGGTTACTGTCACCACGGAGAGAATTCTGTGGCTCGGGGATAGATGCGGAACCCACTTATTTTTAATCTAGATTTTTGGATGACAGTGATTTAATGAGAGGATTTTGTTGAACTAAAAGCTAGTGAATGAGTCCGATTGGAATTGGAATAAATGACATCACAAAACTTCTCGTGGGCACAACTCAAAACGTTAGCACAGTTAGCAAGAAAAAAAATGCCTAAGAAGTTCTCGTACCATTTGCACATAAAAACAAAGGCTAAAAACAGTCTCGATGCAAGTGGTGACAAGCGTGTACGTATTTCTAAAAAACCTCGTTTCAGCGTCATCATTAATGAACGAAACAACAAAAGTGCCATTAACTAAGACAATAATAATAACTGTGTTATTGATCTACTTCACCTTTATATTTGTTTTCATTATAAAAATATAAAGTAGTAGTAGTAGTAATAGGTTCGCCGGAGTTGTCCTGGCCCGGGTCTTAAAGTTTTAAGTTACTTTGACACTGTGGAACAAAAAAAGAATAAGACATCTGAGGGGGTAGAAACACTTAAAAGTTAAGAACCACTGCTATAATGGAATACTTGAAGGTATCCTCATTGTCCAACTGCACAGTCTCTGCTCAGGCTGACAGATTTCAACACTACGTACGTAACACATCCTGCCAGATATTATATGACAAGGGAAACATAGCCAGCCTTGTTTCCATTTTGTAAATATTATACAGAATAGGGTAACAGCAGAATGTTGATGTACCTAATTTTTTAAACAAAAACAAGTCACCTGGGAGTAGTAGGAACACCAACGGGGAGAGTACCACTCTTCCCACAGGGTTCAGGGTTCTTACCGGCGTAAATAGCTGCACTGCTTCCTCTTATTAAACCACGGTACGGGTGGGGTTAGAACCCACGGCAAGTGAGTCGTAAAACTCCATTGCAGTATGTAAGCCACTGGGCCAGCTGGCTACAATAAGATTTATCCAACTAGAAATATTTAAACACCACTGGGAGGTTAAATTTACCAACAGTTAATCCAGGAGACAGCTGGGAGGAATTCTGGTCAGTATTTAAGGCTGCTGTACATGTGAGGAATGACCTAGCAAATGTCACAATTCAAGGATTCAAGGATTTCAAAATATAGACTCTAGTTACATGGAGGCAGTTGACTTCTTAGAGGTGATCTATGGTAATAGGGAGCAAAGTAGGTTAGACCTTGTAAATACTGTGATTAATTTAAGAACAAAAATACCATAATTTGCAACAATATAGGGTTAAATTAGAAAGCAACTCTTAAATCCTTGAGTAATAGGTTTGATCTGGGTGAATCAGACTGGATATTAAGTGTTGTCTTACAGAATAAATTAAGTGCAATACTATAGAGTGATTGTCTAATAAATACCACATAGGGTATTTTTCTCTGGAGAAATAAGATGAAGTCTGCAAGAATTAATTATTCATTTACAGACAAGCCAACCAAATAATTCTAAGAATGTAACACATGTTGACTATGATGCATATGTCAGGTTTCACAAATGGAAAAAATATCTTAATGGTAATAATCATCACAATTTATCCCATAAAAAGTATTTTTTTTTACATTTTATTGAATAAACAAAATACAATACATGACAAAGACAGAAGCATCATACAAAGTTATAAACTGTAAAGTTACAATCATAGACTCAAACTTTGCTTGCAAAGCAAAACAAAAGATTATCACATAACTTACTCAAGAAACCAATACGTAATGCAAAACTATACCATACACAAATACAAATATGGAAACCCCAATACATAACACACAAGAATAGAAAAAAGATGACATTCCGGAAGGGAAATAAACCCCAAAGGGCAATTTTTTTCTTCATAATCGTGCATAAAAGCAAAAAATTTACTCATGACATATTACAAAATTTATCCTGGCCTGGGGACATATTACTTTCATGTCTGTATTGTACAGACAACAACTCGAAGGAACTTTATTTTATTACAAAGACATTAGACAATATAAAGCACAATAATGAGAAAAATATAATGAGAAGTACAAAATTGCCTTCATGTACAATTCCACACACTATTGATCATTAACCATCAGTAATGAAGTAAGCAGAAATATTCAGAAGGAACATACTAAGCAGAAAAGAACCAATCCACAAGTACATAATGGTCCCCACGTTACTCTGACACACCTACAATGTGGAAAAATGTAATACTAGACAATAACACAGGTAAGGGGATACAATTTTTTTCCCCCAGGATGCAGTATAGTAAAGCGAAATCGTGCATCCCATACAGTAAACCAATGTGGTATTCCTACAAACACTATCTAAGGCATACATTTTCCAACACATAATAAACCTGGCTATATCTGTCGTCCTTAGAGGTAAGACACAACGATGAGACATATGAGAACTCACATCAGGACCTCCCCAAGGGTTACAAACATCATTATAGAAAACGTCTCATAATTGAAACATGCTAACCCTATAACCACACATCACCAAATCCAGCAGATTATGACGAAAACCCCACACGATTACCCCTGACACCTACCCTCTATTGGGGTTCCCTCCTCCCCGTCTCCCGTCATACCACACATACTCACATACCTCCGTCTTGCGTCATACGCCCACAAGTCCACTGTCTCCCCCTTCCCCCCCCTCGTTCATACGCCCTTCCCCACCATGTATACACCCCCTCCATGCCGGTCAGCCCCTTTAAGTCCCCGCCCCACACATCTCTAACAACCCAGCCACCGTCAGGTCCCGAAACCCACAGAAAAGGCCGAATTCCACTTCCGACCATAAAGATCCCTATTTCTGCATTTTGTCCTTTAAAACACAGCAGCTAAGGCCTTGACCCTATACTCCCCCGACACCCCCTCATTCCCCATGACAATAAAAGTAGTCTGCTACCAAGTACAAGACCGCCCTTCTCACCTCCCTCCCACCCCTCCCACATCAAAGCCTAAAGCCCTCAAGGTCAAAAGGTCCCTCCCCCCTGCGTACCACCCTCCAAAAGCATTCACGCACTACGCCCGAAAAGGAACAAAAATATACTGCATGGTATGCCGTATCCTCCTCCCCACACCTATCACAATACCCTCCTTCCTCTATCCCCATGTGGTACAAAATCGCTTTTGATGCAACAATCCTCATTAGAAACCTATACACAAACTCCGGTACCCTGGGTTTTAGCCACAACTTCCTCAATCCTTTCCATATACCCTTCCAATCATACACTGGGTATATCGCTTGCCCTTGCAGCACCACCCCCCGCACCCCTCTACCCAGAAGGCTCTCTGATACCCTCTTCGGCTCCCTAACCATCATGATATGCCTCAACATTCTCTCACACTCCCTCAAATCATTCCCCTTCCACCACCTTCGAACATCTTCCATAACCAATCCCACCCATTTCCCATGAACCCCACCCACCCTGAGGTATTGATGCTTAATGTAAACACACTGCAAACGCCTCACTAATGAGATAAGCCCCAAACCTCCCTGTCGTATCCTCGTCATTACCACATCCTTACTCAATCACGTCCTCCCATAACCCCATATATAACATAAGACCCTTCATTGCAATTCCCTTACATCCTCAAAAATAATGGGAAACACTGCTGCATCATGCCATAGTTTACTAAACACTAAGGAGTTGATGATCACCACCCTCTGATGCAATGTGACGTCCCCAGGCCTCCAACCACCCATGCGCTTAATTGCCTCCTGCACCACCACCATCCCTGCATTAACCTCCCGGGCCTCCACCGGATCCGCTCAGTACATTACCCCACAAATCTTCACCTGCTCCACTGTAGCCCACCCCCTTCCCTCCCTTACCCTCCCCCTACCCACCCACCTACCTCCAACAATTTAGATTTTGCATAGTTTACCTTCATTCCAGTAGCCTTCCCAAAAATCTTCACAATACGCCCCACATTCTCTAACTCCTCTACATCTCTCACCAGTACCATGGTATCATCCACATATCCAACAATCCCTGCATCCCCCACCTTCCCTCAGCCACCCCTCCTGAAACTAAACGATAAAAGGGATCTTGCAAGCATGCAAACAAGACTTGGGACAAGGGGCATCCCTGTCTCAATCCCTTATTCATAGGCACCTCCCTTCCCATCCTACCATTTACCTGTACCCTAACCCTGGCTCCCCCACACAGAGTCTCTACCCAGCCTACTAATTCATCTCCAAAACCCTGCCGCCCCATGATATCATACAACATACTCCTTTCCACTCGATACCCAACACCCCCCCTTCCCTAATCTCAATAAAATCTCTAATTGCCCATGACCCACGCCCATGCTTCTACTCAGAATCCCACATTACCCCTTATGTAAGACCATTCCCAACACATTTTTAAGCCTATTACCTAGCAACTTAGCGAAGATCTTATAATCTGCACACATTAAAGTAATAAATCTATAAACCTTCATTGTCCTACATTCCTCTTTTTTCTTCACCAATACCACAACCCCAGTGTTCTGCATACTTCCCAATACCCTCCATTCTTCATGCAATTGAACACCTTAACTAAGCAATCCCTTAGGGTCTCCCAATTATGCACATAGAAATCATTAGGGAGACCATCTAATCCATGGGCCTTCCCTTTGCTCAAACCCTGCACTGCCTCCCATACCTCTTCCATGTCCATTATGTCTTCCTTTATAACAATACACCTAATTCCCTCCCCTATTACTGCCCTTTCCCTCACCCCCCTCTACCTCCTGCAAATACTCCTTAACCCAGTGATCTACATAGTTACTTATTCCTTCCATAGTTCTTAGCAATTGTCCCCCTATACCCCCCAACTCCTGACACACCTCCAACATCATCATAGTTGTGTCCCTTTGCTGCTTCCTAAAACGTCGGAGCACACAGGCCGATGGCCTGTCACCCCACAAGACCTCCTCTAGCCCTCCTCTCACTCTTGTCGCATTAAATCTTTCATTCTGCAAATCTCGCAGACGACCTTTCAGAATTCCCATCTCATCCACCCTAGAATTCCTCCCCTTTTGAAACAATCTTCCAGCTGACCCTCCAAGTACCTCTAATTTTCACCAATTCTCTTCCCTGCCCATTTTCGTATAATACTTCCTGATACACGCTTCACCCACATTTCCACCAACTCAGTAAGTCCACCGCATTCTGACCTCTCTCCCATTGCCCCTGCCACCATTCAGCAAAGCTCTCTCCCGCACCAACTTCTTGAAGTAAACTTACATTCAATTTCCAATAGCTATTATACCTTTTAATCATCCCTTCCCAGCTGACATTCACCAAAACACCCCTATGGTCAGAATACCCTACGTCCATTGCTTCTACCCTACCCCGCCTTACAAACGTGTGCTCCACACACCACCTCCTCCCCCCTAACTACATCCATCACCCGGCCCTCCTAATACCTCCCCAACACCCCAGGACACACCCCACTCCCCTGGGCTCTACATTCTTACCCCGTATTACACAGTTCCAGTCTCCTCCTAAACTGTTACCTCAGGCAGTCCTCTCAAATGATACATCAGTATGTCCCTCACGAAACTTTCTTTAGTACGCCTGCATTGATCTGCCGGCATATACACACTTATAAAACACACGTGCACGTCTCACCACACCCTTCCACCCTCACCACCCTACCCTCCTCATCCGCTTCCCACGCTAATAACTTAAAAGGGCTGACCTGGCGCATTACCACAGCAGCCCATCCCTTTAACTTCCCTGAACCACCTGCATACACTCGGTACCCATTCTGACACAAATCCCTCGCACACCTAAAATTATGTTCCTGTACAAAACAAATATCTACCTGAAAACATCGCATAGTCACCTCTAGCCATCGTCGTTTCACTCGGCCCGAAGGCCATTAACATTTATGGTAAGACTTCTGAAGACAACATGGGTGGTTTTCCTCGAAACCTCTGGATTTTTGGTATTCCTCCCCCCTTCTCCTTCGCCCCCTGCCCACATTTAGACCCTTCTCTTCCTGACACCCCACCCTGTCCCCTGCGGGCCACATGTACCCATGCCTTTGTACAAACTCTCTGCGCGGGTGTGAGCATGTCCTCATCGGATGCACCCACAGGCCTTTTATGTGAATCACCACTAGTTTCCATTGCCACATTTTCCAACTGTTCATCCTGCCTGTGGACTACAGCCACCACATCCTACACCACCAGGTGAGATTCCCTGTCATGTGACATAAGCCCACCCTCACCAGGCATCTCCACAGGCTCCACATGCCCATCACCAGGCTCTAAAGGGGCATCTTGCAAAACAAGAGGCAAGTCCCCCTGCAAAATCCCCTTATCCACAGGTGCAACCCCCCTCTGGCTTTTCTGCACCCGAGCCCTCGGGCAGAGTCTCACAGGTGACGCCTTGCTCGTCCACCTCATCACTCCACCTTTTACTCTGTCCCACACTAGGTGTTACTGGCACCACTCTCTGCCTTGTCAACCACCGTTTCCTCCATCTGTTCTTCCTGACGGCAGTCCGTCCTCCTCCCACATGCAGCTGCAACATGATCATACGCCTCGCATAGTCTGCAGGTTCATTGCTGGCCGCGTATGTGATGTAGACTTGAGTCCTAAATTCGCCAAGGACAACATATGAATGTATAGGCCTTTAGAGTCATTTTAAGGGAGTATGACCTTTCTTGTAATCCTGCATAAATGCCGACAGTCCATTTGCCCATCACAGCCTGTATGGACCACTCCAAATTGCTGGAATGCCTGACGAATATCAACTTCAAATGGGACATTGCGAACTCGAATAAAGGTATAATATCGGGAGACATCCCTCAAGCATACCTCCAAGCCAGCGTTGATCACCACTCGTTTATCCTGGAAGCCATCCACGACCCTCTCATATGCCACCACCGTTGCAAACTTGACAAAGATGCGGTAAGCACCATTCAGTGATATACCTTGCAATTCCTCAGCATAAATGCCATACGCATTGAGAAGAATTACAGGCAACAAAACAGTCATGTTGTCTGGTACACTGCTCCCTGCAAGACCTCAACACACACCGTGATGATCCTCCTCCTTCCCCCAGACGCCATATTGCTGAAAATCAGTAACTTGCTCGTCGTCCGCCAGGAGTCAGCAGCAAGAGAACCACTCAGTGCAGAGGCCAGGCGGCGAATGACGTGGCACATATCAAGTGGCAGAAACCAAAAATAAAGGTTCTCCACATTAAGAGGAATATATACCTTAATGGGAGTGGCCTAGTTAATAATGGGCAAGTCAAGCAAAAGAGGGATTGTCTTTTTGCAAGGGTACTCATTTTTCCAAGAATTGTAATGCTTATGATTCATGGGATGTTAAGGTGGAAAGATTAGAAGATTTTGACAGATGTATCAGATGTTTAGGCAGTCATAATGTAAAGGATTGTTATGCCAAACTGAATAATTGTTATCAATGCCACAAAAGAAGGCATCATATAGTAATGTGTAAGGGTTTGTATAATGATGATAATTATAATGTTTTGACTACCATGATAATAATAATGTTGATGACCCTGACACAACAGTTACTAATGTAAAAATTGCAGCTAATGTTAATGATACTGGCATAGATGAAGTAGCTTTACCTGTGGTGAATGTAGAAATTCTGGATAAAAGGCGTGAATCAAAAAATATAACTGCATTATTGGACCAGGAATTTCAACGCACATTCATAAAATGTAGTTGCCTTATTGGTATGAATGTGAAAAAGTGGGATCCTAAAAATCTAAAACTATCTGGTTTTCTGTCAGATAAAAGGGCATAGTTGTATGACACTGTCTATGTAAATGTCGGCTTGGACAATGAGAGAAAACGTATCATTGCAGTTATAGTTGATAGACTCCCACAGAAAATCTCTACAATAAGGCTTAGTGAAGCTACTGAGAAGCTTTCACAAAATGGTGTAGAATTGGCACCTTCTTGTGTAAATAATGACTCAGTGGGGCCAATACGTCTTCTAATAGGGAGTGAGTATTATGCAACATTTGTAAAAGGTATGGTAAGGGAATTTGGTGTCACTCTTCTAGGTTAGGTTAGGTAAGGTTCGTCAGGAAACAGGACAAGTGTTTCCTGACGCTGGTCTTAGTCAGATGATGACCCGCCGTTGGAGCTTTTGGTCATCTGACCGAGGCCTTCCGCTGGCTTACCGGTCCACCCCTTTAAAAATTATGGTCAGTTATAACCATTTCTTATTCACTCTTCTAAAAACAGCATGAGGCCAGGTAATGTATGGTAAGCTTCCTCACTCTAATAATTAATAACTAAATGGAAATAGTAAATATTTTTATTGTTATAATCTAATAATTGTGTTAATAAATGGATAGAGAGATGAAATTAAATTGTTAAGAGGAAAATTTGTAAAAGGTTCAATAATAGATAAATTAGGGCTATATTTAGATGTTGTAATTATGTGTAGAGATAGGTTACAAAATGACTTGTGTGAATATGTAATGTATTCTATCTTTATACCAAAGCACATTCTCTAATAATTTTAATTATAAATATGTGTAAAAATCGTAAGTCGTTTATCAACGACCATCCCCCAGCCACAGTGTGGAAATTTTTTACATAATTTCCTAAATGTAGAACATATAACTGAATATAATAATTGAGTATTAAAATGTGATGCTATTTGGACCCTTCGAGAAATTTAAAGTGAAGGGGGATGTGGAAGAGCCAGAGAGTGACGCAGACCGGAGATGTCATTTGTAATTCGTGAACACTGGTTATCGTGGAAAATTCTGCTAATAATCCGGCATCTTCACAGTCAAACTGGGAGTTTCGACCTGAATTTGTGATAGGAACCCATGTTAATGTCCGCTGCTGAAGAATTGGGACAGGAAATTTGCTGGACCTCAAGAATTGTGTGTAGATGGCGGAATATCACTCAAAGGAAGTGCACCATTAGTCCTTGCATTTAAAGCTCTAGCTGGCCAGTGTAGGGTCTAGGTGTTAGGCAGGTGTTGTGGTGTGATCCACCTACAGTAATTAAATGGTAAGTGCTAATACCAATTATATTTTGTGTACCCAGGAAGCCTAATCCTATACAGTCTACACCACTTTAACTTACCAGAGTAGCTGGTTTTAATATTATAATTATTAATTTAATGTCAGGTCTAGCTTTTTGTGAGAGTGGTGAAGAAGTGGGCAGTAGAGGGAGTTACAGTCCAGTGACTTACTGTGACTAAGTCCCACTTACCTCACCCAAATTACTTGCAGGTTGGGGAAATTTTTTACCTAAATTTCCAAAAATGATAGTGTGTAAATTACAATAATGTAAATAATGTGAATAATATGTTGCTGGTGAGTTAAATTTAAATTTGAGTGAAAAAAAAACAGCAGCGGCTGTGCAAGGCAGAAGAGAGAGAGAGAGAGAGAGAGAGAGAGAGAGAGAGAGAGAGAGAGAGAGAGAGAGAGAGAGAGAGAGAGAGAGAGAGAGAGAGAGAGAGATGCCATAATGGAAAAAAATAGTGGAAGACTGGTCAAAATAACCCGGTAATTAAATTCATCTTCATCAGGGCTAAATTCAGTGGAACGGCCTCAGACAACCAGAAAATAATGCAGTGATGCCCTACACTGCGAACTGGGAAGAAAATATTTGTGAAACCATTGGAATATAGTGGTAAAACTGTAAAATACTGCAGGACACCGGTGACTTCCTACCGCACAACTACCGCCCGCCTCCGGCTGGGTTACAAGTATCTTTGGCAGGTTAAATCACCACCACCAGATGTAGACCAAACAAAATGTAAACTTTGCCAGTTGGATTACTTTTCACACCTTGCGTCATGTACTGGAGTGCGACAAAATTAATGAATTCAGAGACAACTCACTCAGAAATGTTCAAGATATGTCAAAGTATTTTATCCACAGTGGTATATTACAGACCATTCTGGAAAAATACCCTGACTTTGCTCCTGTAAATAAAGCATTACCACGTGTGTGTTGTGTGTGTGTGTGTGTGTGTGTGTGTGTTATGTATGTGTGTATGTATGTGTGTGTGTGTGTGTGTGTGACCCAACAATTAAAATTTGCACCAAGAACTCATTACAGTTGTGACCGGGTGTAGACTAGTGAATTGGTCATTACTTTATAATTTGTTCATGATTGCAACCATGTATAACGTAAGTAAGAAAATTTACTTACATGATTCATTACCTTTGTAACTTGTGAGTTCATTACCTTTGTAACCGAGTTCATTACCTTTACTTGCTCAGCTATCAACTTTGGGGTCAGTCCCGACCCATATGAACCTCTGTAATCTTTGACTACCGCCCACAGGATGGGTATGGGGTGCATAATAAAGATATCAAACTATAACAGCACAGTTCATTAAGTAACGCTCACCTTTTGTACAGTAGATTGAGTTGGCATTTCGTACTTCTTACTGGCTAGGTAGCATTAGACCGTGTTCTACTGGTGGTCCAAATTGGTAAGTTAATACCAGGAATTTAGTATGTTCACCATATGAAACTATAGTGTTGAAATTAACTGTATTATACCCTCCCACATCTTTCAGTTAGTCATAAAAAATAAAAACATACAGTCCACACCAAAATAATTTTTACCAGAAATACTGGTTTCTTAAATGTAATTTTTTTTTATATTTTATTTAAAAACATTCAGATACATATCCATACACTTATCAGATATCCCCAGTACATATACAGTACATCATCATAACACAATTTCAAAAGTCATATCAATGTATAATATAGTATGCTCACATGTGCTGAGAGGGTTTCAAAAGGAAGCTTCTAACCCTCCACTCCACACACGTCGAAGTAACACATCTGCAAATTGAACCCCTAACCTTTAACATATCATTATACCACAACAACGTACTGTTCCAAAATGGCAACAGACAAAAATTATTCTACTCGCCTTAGACTTACACTATACCCAACAAGTAATGCATACATAACATATAAAGAAAAGCCCAACCTACTAGTTTACAAAACATTCTCCTCAACCCACTCCAACATCCAAATGAAAATCAGATCAGCTTCCCATAACCTATAAAGCTTTTACAATAATGATAAATACTTGCACTGTCCCATTATACATACAGATCACAAAATGATCTAGACCAATCACCAATAACACTTTACATAATGAAATATACATTTACATTTATGAATATATCCCTCACATACATGTCATTGAATCCTTACTAAATGCAATACCAAACACAAACATATTTATATGCCACAATCTTTTTTATATATAAACCTTCTGGATAACCATAACCCCAGAAGACACCATCATAAATCAACATTGTAACTTCCTAAAAATACTACTAAATTAAATACATTTCCACAGAACCCTACCTAAACACAACAACCATATTTTCACCATGCCCTTTACACCTGACACAGGAAATTGCTTCACAACAATATACGTTATCTAATACAACAAGTAATAAGACGTATACCTTTATACTGTAAAGTCTGATCCCCCTTGACAAATTATACATAGCATATACAGGTTCTACCATGCAAAATAACATACATCTGAGAGGGAAAAACCCCAAGCCCCTGACATTTAACATATCATCATTAAATCCTAATTCCCACCCCAAAACTAACCTTCATAATTATTTTCATTTTACATTCCACATTACCCTCATCCTACAGACATGTTATACACAACCGTAAATACCATGTCAATCAATCAACCACTATGGAGTAATACAATTACCCTCATTGTGACATATACAATTTATAACGTTACCAATAAGAAATCATATGTCACACAACTCCAAACACATTGACAGCAACGCCACCCCTGGCGATGAAACATAAATTTTTATACCCTACTACCAACCTTGTACATCAACAAAATCCTGTATAAATTACAATGCTTCCCTAACCTACCAAAGCCCTTAACACTTAAATCTATAACCCTGGCTAACACATAAATGTCGGACCATAATCAAGGTCTTACCCAGCACACAAAATCTATGTATCTGACGTGCCACAGAACATTACTACATTATTATATGAGACAAGATTATTGCCAATAGGCAAAACCACTACCATACCCCAACCTACACCCCGCTCAACCAAACTCTACCTCAGACAAAACCACGCGAAAACCCCTGACTATACCAACAACCCCCCAACCCTATGAAAAGCCCATCGCAAAACTAACCCTGTCCGTACCGTCATCCCTAGCCACATACATCCCCGCACCCCACCATCCCTATTTCGTCCACCGTCACCCACAAAATGTCAAAGAGTCAACTCCCTCCTTCGAAAATGCTCACCCTCTCCCCCTCCACATCCATACACCCTTCCCCACCAACCAAAACAACCACAACTCATTCACTACTATCCAAACCCCCACAAAATCGTACCTCCCAACTAACATACCTTACACACCTGGCCAAGCCCCTTTTGACCTAGGTACTCCCCTCACCCCAACAACTCCCCCAAGACCATCCCCTATATTCCACTACAAAAGCCTCCTCCCATTCCCTTCCATACACCATCCTATTTCTACATTTAGAACGATACATGTAACACGCTAAGGCCCTAATTCTTACACCTATTCCCACCTCCCTCAATCTCCTTGATCCGCATACAAAATCTACCATACAGTACATCAAACCCCTTCTCACCCTACCAGTTACCCCCTCAAAATCCAAAAACAACGCCCTCAGCAAAGGTATACCCCCCAACATCCGCATAACTCTCCCTATCTACTGTCGCACCGGCTCCAACATCTCACAAAGGTACACCACATGCAGTACTGACTCCAATTCCCCACATCTCTCACACCTCCCATCCCGCACCACCCCCATTTGAAATAGAACAGCCCTGGAAGCCAGCACCCCATGCATAAACCTAAACATTAATTCCCTATCCCGTGCCCTCAGGTGCAACCTCCTAAAATCCCTCCAAATAGTTACCCAGTCATACACAGGATACACCCCCTCACACTCCACCACCTCTCCCATACCCCCCAACCTCAACATTACTCTTACCGACACCTCCTGTGGGCGATCCACCACAAACAAATTCTCAAAAGATCCTTACAATATATCAAATCCCTACCCTCCCACCATCTACTCACTTCCCCTATGACCCGGCCTACCTTTATCCTCCCTCCCCCCAAACCACACCCCCCACCAATAACCGCACAAACATACACATTGACCTTCTTTCAAACCAAATTAACCCCAGCCCCCCCCTATCTACACTGTTCCTACCAATATCCATCCTCAACCAATGCTGTCCGTACGCCCAAATGTACCTAAAAACCCTCCCCTCCAATCTAATCACATCCCTCTGCAACAGGGGACATATAACAGCCACATACCACACCGTACTATATATCATCGTATTCACCGCAATCACCCTCTGCCTTAATGTTAAATCACCCGCTATCCATCCCCCCAACCTTCCCAAAGCCTTCCCCATGACTCTATCAGAAGTAGGGCTGATTGTGGTAAATAGTAACGTATTTTGGAGAGGATACCAACCGCTTTGGATACTTTTATTTCTATGTGGTTGATATGGGTGCTGAAATTCAGGTTGCTTTTCAGATGTAGTCCAAGGAATTTGCCCTCATTGTGTTTAGCAATAGGAGTGTTGTCAATCATTATGTTCAGTTGTGCAACACCTGTTCTGTTCCCAAACATAATGTAGAAGGTTTTGTCAGTGTTAAGTGTAAGTTTGTTGGCTGTCATCCAGGTTGATATTTTTAGTAGCTCTTCATTAACAATGGTGTTGAGTGAGGCAAGATTTGGGTGGGAGATGACATAAGTCGTATTATCAGCAAAAAGAATCGGTTTCAGGTGTTGGGATACGTTGGGTAGATCATTTATGTATAGGAGGAAGAGCAGGGGACCAAGGACACTTCCCTGTGGTACTCCAATATCAAGTGGTCGTGTAGATGAAGTTGTGTCTGTAATGGTGAAGTATTGATACCTGTTAGTAGGATAGGATTTGAAATACATTAGAGCGTGGCCTCTTATGCCGTAATGGTCAAGTTTTTGGAGTAGGATGCCGTGGTCTACTGTATCAAAAGCTTTCCTTAGGTCAATAAAGAGTCCTAGCGGATATTCCTTGTTTTCAAGTGCTGTGTAAAGTAGGTCCAGCATTTTTACAATTCCATCGTTTGTGCTTTTGTTTTTTCTAAAGCCAAATTGGCAGGGGTTGAGTATGTTTTGTTCTGTAATAAACGAATATAGTCTCTTGTGCACGAGTTTCTCAATTTTTTTAGATAGCAACGGTAAGTTCGAGATTGACCTGTAGTTATTTACATCTGTGGGGTCACCACCTTTGTGAAGTGGTGTAACCCTTGCTGTTTTGAGGGGTGCCTGGAAATTGCTAGTTTCTAATGAATTGTTAAAAAGTAGTGAAATAGCAGGCGAAAGGACATGAGCCGCTCGCTTGTACAATAGTGGTGGGACTTGAGACAGATTCCCTGATTTATTCTTAAGTGACTTTATAATCATGGTAACTTCAGTGGGTTCGTAAAGGTGCAAGATAGAAGGAGGTTGGGAAATTTCCATCTAAGTAATCACTTGCTTGGGCATTGGTACCTGGGATTTTACTGGCGAGATTTGATCCTATGGTTGAGAAGAAGTCATTCAACTTAGTAGCTGTATCAATAGGCTGTAGTTGTGTTTCATTTGGTTTAGTCAGGACAATATCCCTAGTGTTTTTCAGTTTGTGGCCCAGAATCTTTTTCATATCTTTTCTTGTTTCTGTAAATCTGCTGGAATAGTACAATTGCTTGGCCTTTCTTATTAGTTTGGTGAGAACTGATGCATAGTGTTTAATAGTATTTTTGGGTATTATTCCCTGTCTATATTGCTTTTCATATTGATGTTTCTTATCAATGGATCTTAGTATGCTGTTAGTTAGCCATGGGCAACCTAGCCGTTTGTTCGTAACCTGTTTCATTTTATGGGACAGTGTTTGTTGTATAGTCTAAGTAATTTATTAAGAAATATGTTGTGCAATCATCGATACCAGTGGCATTGGAGAATTCAGTAGGTCAGTCAACCAACCCTAGCTCTGCTGTGAAGTTACTTATGGAGGCCTCGTCATGAAGTCTAAAGTAAACTTTGTTGTATTCAGTGGTGGTTTATTAATGTTTGTTAAGAGGAAGGTGGGGTAGTGGTCTGTAGTGTTGTCTCTAAGGATGTACATTACTCTGACCTTCTTGGGTTACCCTAGTTTATAATTATTATTATTACAATAAAAAATCAGCGCTAAACCCACAAGGGTCATCCAGCGTTGAATAGCTTGGTTTATTAATCTTCCGGAGTTAATAATCCTAATCCAGTAGTAGTCACTTGAATTTCGCGTTTCGTGTCCACGTTTGGGCAAGTGACAATTCCTATAGTTACTCCTTTCAGAAATTTCATTTTCTTTCGGTGACTTACCAAACCATTCTCTTCGTTTATTTTATGCAGTAACACTAGTATTATGAAATAACTGCATAATATTAGAGGTTGTTTAGCAACTAGTATTATATTTAGTGATGTTATTAAATTTCAGAATTTTAGATCACTGAAATTGTCCTACATAATAACATATGTATATTATCTAGAATAACCCCTCAAAAATTACAGTAAAATAAAAAAATAAGCGCATATCATAATAATACTAATAACAATAATATCTGCATTTAACAGGTTATCCTAGGATCACCCTGCCCTTCTAGGGCAGGGTAGGTGCCAAGGCTGGAGCTTGCTACCATCTGCGGCACGCAAGCCTGCCCTTCCCGTCAGCCTCCTTGGGGCGGGGAAGGTGGCAGACCAGAGAGGCCTAGTATCTATCTACCTACCTACCTGCCTCGTGCTGGTGGGGAATGTGGCTAGGCCTGGGGCCGGTTGGTCCCTCCGCTGAGGGGTACCCCCACCCAAGGGAGACATAGGTCTCTGATACTTCCACGACAGGGAGCCGGAACCGGGTCGCCATCTGGTAAAGACCCGGGCCGGGAGAATTCCCGGCGAATCAACACCTCCTCCTCCTATCCTAGGAAATGTTCTACTTAAAACCACAAACTAATCAAAATGTGTATGGGGAATAAATTCATATGGACTTGAAACATCTGAGCCTCTACACATGATATATATATATACTGAGATGTATATTTCTCTCAATGCATATAAGCTGAGAGTTTCCTTTAATCCCTATTTTAGAGACTAAAATAAATTGACCTTAATGATCCTAATGCAGAAGAAGGGCTTTGAACCCCATTAACAACCATAATCAACTCAATATTGAAAAAACAAAACTATAATAGTGCATTCTTGAATCAACACTTTGTAGAATATGCTATCTTGATGTGTATGCACTGAATATATATATATATATATATATATATATATATATATATATATATATATATATATATATATATTAATATATATATATATATTCAGATAGATGGTGGGCTAGTAGAGTGAGGAATGGTCAAATGTATGGTAGATTTAAATGTAGTGTTAGAGTGTTCAGAAGAAGTTTGTGGTTACAGGCACGTGGGTGCGGGAGGGAAGAGGAGCGATTGGTGGAATGATGATGTAAAGAGAGTAGTAGGGAGAAAAAGTTAAGCATATGAGAGGTTTTTACAAAGTAGAAGTGATGCAAGGAGGGAAGAGTATATGAGAGAAAAAGAGAGGTTAAGAGAGTGGTGAAGCAATGTAAAAGAGAGCAAATGAGAGAGTGGGTGAGATGTTATCAACAAATTTTGTTGAAAATAAGAAAAGTTTTGGAGTGAGATTAATAAGTTGAGGAAGCCTAGGGAACAAATGGATTTGACAGTTAAAAATAGGAGAGAGAGTTATTAAATGGAGAGTTAGAGGTATCGGGAAGATGGAGAGAATATTTTGAGGAGTTGTTAAATGTTGATGAAGACAGGGAAGCTGTGATTTCGTGTATAGGGCAAGGAGGAATAACATCTTGTAGGAGTGTGGAAGAGCCAGTTATGAGTGTGGGGAAGTTCGTGAGGCAGTGGGTAGAATGAAAGGGGTAAGGCAGCTGGGATTGATGGGATAAAGATAGAAATGTTAAAAGCAGGTGGGGATATAGTTTTGGAGTGGTTAGTGCTATTATTTAATAAATGTATGGAAGAGGGTAAGGTACCTAGGGATTGGCAGAGAGCTGTATTGTTCCCTTGTATAAAGGCAAAGGGGACAAAAGAGAGTGCAAAAATTATAGGGGAATAAGTCTGTTGAGTGTACCTGTAAAGTGTATGGTAGAGTTATTATTGAAAGAATTAAGAGTAAAACAGAAAGCAGGATAGCAGATGAACAAGGGGCTTTAGGAAAGGTAGGGGTGTGTAGACCAAGTGTTTACAGTGAAACATATAGGTGAACAGTATTTGGATAAGGGTAAAGAGGTTTTTGTGGCGTTATGGATTTGGAAAAGGCGTATGATAGGGTGGATAGAAGGGGGCAATGTGGCAGATGTTGCAGGTGTATGGAATAGGAGGTAGGTTACTGAAAGCAGTGAAGAGTTTTTATGAGGATAGTGAGGCTCAGGTTAGAGTGTGTAGGAGGGAAGGGGACTATTTCCCAGTAAAAGTGGGCCTTAGACAAGGATGTGTGATGTCACCTGGTTGTTCAATATATTTATAGATGGGGTTGTAAGAGAAGTGAATGCGAGGGTCTTGGCAAGAGGTGTGGGTTAAAAGATAAAGAATTAAATACAAAGTGGGAGTTGTCACAGTTGCTTTTTGCTGATGACACTGTGCTTTGGGAGATTCTGAAGAGAAGTTGCAGAGGTTGGTGGATGAATTTGGTAGGGTGTGTAAAAGAAGAAAATTGATAGTGAATATAGGAAAGAGTAGGTGATGAGGATAAGAAAAAGATTAGGTGACGAAATATTGGATATCAGATTGGAGGGAGAGAGTATGGAGGAGGTGAATGTATTCAGATATTTGGGAGTGGACATGTCAGCAGATGGGTCTATGAAGGATGAGGTGAATCATAGAATTGATGAGGGAAAAGGGTGAGTGGAGCACTTCAGAGTCTGTGGAGACAAAGAACTTGTCCATGGAAGTAAAGAGGAATGTATAGAGTATAGTTATACCAACACTCTTACATGGGTGTGAAGCATGGGTGATGAATGTTGCAACGAGGAGAAGGCTAGAGGCAGTGGAGATGTCATGTCTGAGGTCAATGTGTGGTGTGAATATAATGCAGAGAATTCGGAGTTTGGAAATTAGGAGGAGGTGCGGGATTACCAAAACTATTATCCAGAGAGCTGAGGAGGGGTTGTTGAGGTGGTTCGGACATGTAGAGAGAATGGAATGAGACAGACTGACTTCGAGAGTGTATAAATTTGTAGTGGAGGGAAGGCGGGGTAAGTGTCGGCCTAGGAAAGGTTGGAGGGAGGGGGTAAAGGAGGTTTTGTGTGCGAGGGGCTTGGACTTCCAGCAAGCATGTGTGAGCGTATTTGATAGAGTGAATGGAGACAAATGGTTTTTAATACTTGACGTGCTGTTGGAGTGTGAGCTAAGTAACATTTATGAAGAGATTCAGGAAACTGGCAGGCCGGACTTGAGTCCTGAGATGGGAAGTACAGTGTCTGCACTCTGAAGGAGGGTGTTAATGTTGCAGTTTTATAACTGTAGTGTAAAGTATCCCTCTGGCAAGACAGTGATGGAGTGAATGATGATGAATGTTTTTCTTTTCAGGCCACCCTGCCTTGGTGGAATCGGTCGATGTTTTAATAAATATATATATATATATATATATATATATATATATATATATATATATATATATATATATATATATATATATATGTCCGATTAGTAAAACTGGTCAATTAGCAAGAACTCATCTAAAATTAAGTCTTTCTAAAATTTCTCATATAGTTTAAAGATACATATTTTCCATTTGGTGTAACTGTAAGAATTTATAATTTTAGTCCAGAGAAACTTAAAAACCTACCTAACCTTATTACAACAAGCGCATTTAATTTAGCTAACCCAACTAAATATATTTTAGATACGTTAACATTAATTTAATAATAAACAAACACAATGAAATATATTTTTTCGTCATTTCTGAATGATTGCGAAATTATGCATACTACAAAATTTGCTGTCTTATATACAAGGTGAGCTTGCTATTTAATGCCAAAATCGCAAGTTTTACCTAATTCCATCATATATATATATATATATATATATATATATATATATATATATATATATATATATATATATATATATATATATATATATACGTATATATATACGTATATATATAAATATATCTCAATAACAACACTGCAACTAGCCAAGGAGTCGAAATCATGTTGCATTGCCCCACCTCATGGTGAGCGAAAACTCATGATGCTTTAGTCCATGGGACCACACAATCCTCAAGAATGAAGCATCCAGCCAAGCTAGATGCTGTACCCGTCATCCGAGGACATACGGTGGTGTGGACGCTTCTGAGGTAATTTAATTCTACTCCCTGTTTGGTGTACCAGCCCAACGAGCAGTATTTTATATTGATCAATAACAACACTGCGACTAGCCAAGGAGTCGAACCCATGCTGCTTTGGCCCACCTCATGGTGAGCGAAAACTTATGACGCTCTAGTCATAATTTATCTCTTCAAACAGGTGTAGTGTCTGTTATGTGGAAAATGGCTAATGTAATTCCTATTTTTAAATAAGGGGACAAGTCGTTACCATCAAATTACCGCCCAATAAGCCTGACCTCAATTGTAGGCAAATTACTAGAGTTGATTATAGCTGATATTATAAGAAGCCATCTTGATAAGCATAATTTGATAAATGATACTCAGCATAGATTCAGGAGGGGTCGTTCCTGTCTAACTAATTTATTAACCTTCTTCAGCAAAGCTTTTGAGGCTGTTGATCACGATAAAGAATTCGATATTGTTAATTTAGATTTTAGTAAGGCTTTTGATAGAGTACCGCACCAGAGACTGTTAAAGAAAGTGGCAGCTCATGGCATTGGGGTAAAAGTGCTGTCATGGATCGAGTCATGGCTCACCAATAGGAAGCAGAGAGTGTCCTTAAATGGGGTTAAATCCGAGTGGGGATCTGTAATAAGTGGCGTTCCACAGGGATCAGTCTTAGGCCCGTTGTTGTTTATAATATATATCAATGACCTTGATGAGGGAATTACTAGTGATATGAGCAAATTCGCCGATGACACGAAGAGGTAGGATAATTTATTCAAACGTAAATGTCATGGAACTTCAGGAGGATTTAGACAAACTCAATTCCTGGTCAGAAAAGTGGCAGATGCAGTTCGATGTAGACAAATGCAAGGTTCTGAAGCTCGGGAGTGTCCATAACTCTAGCACTTATAAGTTAAATAATGTAGAACTTAGCCATACAGATTGCGAAAAAGACTTGGGGGTTATGGTAAGCAGCAACCTTTAACCAAGACAGCAATGCCTAAGCGTACGTAATAAGGCAAATAGATTACTGGGATTTATATCAAGAAGTGTAAGCAACAGAAGTCCAGCGGTTATATTACATCTTTATACATCATTAGTAAGGCCTCACCTAGATTACGCAGCTCAGTTCTGGTCTCCATATTACAGAATGGATATAAATTCGTTAGAAAACATTCAGCGAAGAATGACAAAATTAATTCATAGCATTAGAAACCTTCCGTATGAAGAAAGATTGAAGTCCCTTAAATTACTTTCACTTGTAAAACGAAGAATGAGAGTAGACATGATCGAAGTGTGTAAGTGGAAAATGGGTATTAACAAAGGGGATATAAATAAGGTCTTGAGGGTATCTCTCCAAGAGAGAACCCGCAATAATGTATTCAAATTAGATAAGTTTAGATTTAGAAAGGATATCGGAAAGTATTGGTTTGGAAATAGGTTAGTTGATGAGTGGAACAGTCTGCCTAGTAGGGTTATTGAAGCTAGGACCTTGGGTAGTTTCAAATTTAGGTTAGATAAATACATGAGTGAGAGGGGTTGGATATGAGTGGAACTTGCACATGAGTAAATAGAATTATTAAAGCTTATTGCTTGGGTAGCGTTTATTCTGTTAGTGGGTTGGATTTGTTAAGAACTTGCCTAGTATGGGCCAACAGGCCTACTGCAGTGTTCCTCCTTTCTTATGTTCTTATGAAGTCCACGGGACAACACAATCCTCAAGAATGACGCATCCAGCCAAGCTAGATGCTGTACCCGTCATCTGAGGACATACGGTGGTGTGGACGCCTCTGAGCTAATTTCATTCTACTCCCTGTTTGGTGTACTAGCTCAACGAGCAGTGTTTTATATTACTGTAACCATGAACTAGTGGTATTGATCAATAACAACACTGCGACTAGCCAAGGAGTCGAACCCATGCCTCTCACCATGAGGTGGGCCATAGCAGCATGGGTTCGACTCGATGGAAAAATAAACACATAAGCAGTATAATGTGATCCTTTATTGACAACGTTTCGCCCACGCAGTGGGATTTATCGAGTCACAAACAGATCTACCTGGATAAAAGATACATGAGAATTTTAGATTTAGTCAGGTGGAGAATGCTGGGTCAGGTGGAGAATGCTGATTGCCACATGCAGTATTCTCCACCTGACCCAGCATTCTCCACCTGACTAAATCCTATAAATACTCATGTATCTTTTATCCAGATAGATCTGTTTGTGACTCGATAAAGCCCACTGCGTGGGCGAAACGTTGTCAATAAAGTTCACATTATACTGCTTATGTGTTTATTTTTCCATTGTGTCGGTATTTTATACCATTTATTTCCATGAGTTCGACTCCTTGGTTAGTCGCAGTGTTGTTATTGATCAATACCACTCGTTCGTGGGTTACAGGTGATATGCAACCTTAATGACCCTCCTGCAACTGATAGGCTTTAAACGTAATACACCAACCACCTGCACGTATGTTTATACATACACACAGATATATAATAAAGAGAGAAAAAATATTACAATGGTTTTATAAAATGGAAGTAGATTTTCTCAGCTTCCCAGAGCCACCTGAATGATTTTATAGGAGAAAGTAAACTATGACAAGTTTCACTTACATGAGGGAAGTGGTTCATTACTTGATATATTCTAAATTAATGTCTATTGCAAAATACTAATTAGTGCATTTGCTGTTTTACCAGAGATTGGAGTGTTAAATATAGCTATATGAAACTGAAACAAAAGATTTTAGGCAGTGTGGAGGCTACTATAAGCGAGATCCATGTTGAAAACAAGAAAAAGGGACCAAACAATACATAGAAGAAACGATGGAGGAGGTTTTTTACCTTTTAGGAAAAACTCGCATACCAACACGCTGGAGGGACCACTGTTGGGAGAACTTTTTGATCTTGTTCGAGGGGTGGCAGACTTTGGAAAAAAGGAGACACAAATTTGAAACAAAGGCAAAACGAGATTTCTTCCTATAGCAAGAGAACATGTTCAAAATTACATTGAAACACTCTTAGGATGATCCATTGTCGAATGATCGTTGCGTCCTTCTTGTTCAAGGAGATCCTGGTGAGCGTGGCACAATGGCCAAGCTCACCAGAAAGCTCACCAGAAAGCAGAGGAAGATAGATGTTCGAAAGAGGGAAGTAGTGGATGAGTTAGTTATCTTTGTATCGCAAACAGCCGAATTTGCTTCTGCCACAACCACTGATGCCTACCAAGAATTTCTTGAGGGAGACACTAGAGGCTGCACTTCTCACCCGAAAAAGAACACGCTAAACCAAGAATAATTTCACCCCAAAATTATCATCAATGTTCAACGGGACGGAGTTGAGTGAGGGGATGCTGCTTTACACTGTATCAGGTGTCCGCAGTCACTGACGAACAGTCTCAGCCGATGTCTGTGAAGGGCAGCCGAGAGCATCAGTAGGCAGTAGACTCAATATACTGAAAAGTGATGTCCACTCAGGATAGGTGGTGGTGCACTGGGACGGAATGTTTCTTCTTGACCTTAATATAACAAGCAGATCCATTTAGTGTCCACTTCACATAACAACTGCTAACTCTTTGTAGTGTTCAGAATAGCTTCAGGAAGCTGGGAACAAGAAGCTCAACTATATCCGATCTCTTGGAACTTATGGAACTGAGTGGGGAAAATGTTGGGTATTTTTCCACACAGTTGCTGCTAACACGGACCGTCACTCCAGATGTTGTGTGCTCTTTGCAACAACGGACATTGCAATGAGAGCAGCAGAAATGGATAGGATAACACAAGATGTCGGTGAAGCTTGCACAAAAAAGTTCAGCCTTATTCCAGGTCATAAAACATAAATTCATTAGAAATGGAAAGAATCAAACATTACAGACGAAAAAATTGCCAATTTGATAGAAAATACTCGAATCTACATTGATTTTAATCCACAAGAAATCTGAATCTATCAAAAGCATAATGGAGACCAACTGCAGTTGCCAAAAACCTCAGAGAACAAGGTTAACGACTTTGAGTTCTTTGTCCGGCAAAAGTTCTGGACTAGACACTCGACGATTTTAAGCAAAAAGAAATTTGGATCATAAAAATATTATCGGAAAGGCATAGAAGATACCCAAATAAGGCATAGTAATCTATACTAAGAAGACTGGTAGACAATATTTAGGAATAAATTTAGGAAGATTTAGGAGTACGTATTTAGGAATATATGAAAAGATACTTCTCAGTACCCCCGGGAACATTGCAGAACCCCAGATTATGGCTTTTAAACGAACAAAAAGTACATTCATTTCTTTTATTTTATGAATTAAGGGGTTACAGATAATAATAGGAATCCATGTGTATATTATCCACTGTGAAACGTATTCTCTCAAGTCACATGACCTGTTTTAAGTATATATATATAAATTTTTATATATATATATATATATATATATATATATATATATATATATATATATATATATATATATATATAACTGGGATGTTTGAATGTGCGTGGATGTAGTGCGGATGATAAGAAAGAGATGATTGCTGATGTTATGAATGAAAAGAAGTTGGATGTCCTGGCCCTAAGCGAAACAAAGCTGAAGGGGGTAGGCGAGTTTCAGTGGGGAGAAATAAATGGGATTAAGTCAGGAGTATCTGAGAGAGTTAGAGCTAAGGAAGGGGTAGCAATAATGTTGAAGGATCAGTTATGGAAGGAGAAGAGGGAATATAAATGTGTAAATTCAAGGATTATGTGGATTAAAATAAGGGTCGGATGCGAAAAGTGGGTCATAATAAGCATGTATGCACCTGGAGAAGAGAGGAGTGTAGAGGGAGAGAGAGATTTTGGGAGATGTTAAGCGAATGTATAGGAACTTTTAAACCAAGTGAGAGAGTAATTGTGGTAGGGGACCTAAATGCTAAAGTAGGAGAAACATGTAGAGAGGGTGTGGTAGGTAATTTTGGGGTGCCAGGTGTAAATGATAATGGGAGTCCTTTGATTGAACTTTGTATAGAAAGGGTTTAGTTATAGGTAAACATATTTTAAGAAAAAGAGGATAAATAAGTATACAAGATATGATGTAGGGCGTAATGACAGTAGTTTGTTGGACTACGTATTGGTAGATAAAAGACTGTTGACTAGACTTCAGGATGTACATGTTTATAGAGGGGCCACATATATATCAGATCACTTTTTAGTTATAGCTACAGTGGGAGTAAAAGGTAGATGGGATACAAGGAAAATAGAAGCAGTAAGTAAAAGAGAGGTGAAGGTTTATAAACTAAAAGAGGAGGCAGTTAGGGTAAGATATAAACAACTATTGGAGGATAGATGGGCTAGTGAGAGTGTAGGCAATGGGGTCGAAGATGTATGGGGTAGGTTTAAAAATGTAGTGTTAGAGTGTTCAGCAGAAGTTTGTGGTTACAGGAAAGTGGGTGCGGGAGGGAAGAAGAGATTGGTGGAATGATGATGTAAGGAGAGTAGTAAGGGAGAAAAGTTAGCATATGAGAGGTTTTTACAAAGTAGAAGTGATGCAAGGAGGGAAGAGTATATGGAGAGAAAAAGAGGTTAAGAGAGTGGTGAAGCAATGAAAAAGAGAGCAAATGAGAGAGTGGGTGAGATGTTATCAACAAATTTTGTTGAAAATAAGAAAAAGTTTTGGAGTGAGATTAATAGGTTGAGGAAGCCTAGGGAACAAATGGATTTGACAGTTAAAAATAGGAGAGGAGAGTTATTAAATTTATAGTTAGAGGTATCAGGAAGATGGAGGGAATATTTTGAGGAGTTGTTAAATGTTGATGAAGACAGGGAAGCTGCTATTTCGTGTATAGGGCAAGGAGGAATAACGCCTTTTAGGAGTGTGGAAGAGCCAGTTGTGAGTGTGGGGGAAGTTCGTGAGGCAGTGGGTAGAATGAAAGGGGGTAAGGCAGCTGGGATTGACGGGATAAAGATAGAAATGTTAAAAGCACTTGGGGATATAGTTTTGGAGTGGTTGGTTCTATTATTTAATAAATGTATGGAAGAGGGTAAGGTACCTAGGGATTGGCAGAGAGCGTGTATAGTTCCTTTGTATAAAGGCAAAGGGGACAAAAGAGAGTGCAAAAATTATAGGGAAATAAGTTTGTTGAGTGTACCTGGTAAAGTGTATTGAAAGAATTAAGAGTAAGACGGAGAGCAGGATAGCAGATGAACAAGGGGCTTTAGGAAAGGTAGGGGTGTGTAGACCAAGTGTTTACAGTGAAACATATAGGTGAACAGTATTTGGATAAGGGTAAAGAGGTTTTTGTTGCATTTATGGATTTGGAAAAGGCATATGATAGGGTGGATAGGGGAAATGTTGTCACAGTTGCTTTTTGCTGATGACACTGTGCTTTTGGGAGATTCTGAAGAGAAGTTGCAGAGGTTGGTGGATGAATTTGGTAGGGTATGTAAAAGAAGAAAATTGAAAGTGAATATAGGAAAGAGTAAGGTGATGAGGATAACAAAAAGATTGGGTGACAAAAGATTGGATATCAGATTGGAGGGAGAGAGTATGGAGGAGGTGAATGTATTCAGATATTTGGGGGTGGACATGTCAGCAGATGGTCTATGAAGGATGAGGTGAATCATAGAATTGATGAGGGAAAAGGGTGAGTGGTGCACTTCGGAGTCTGTGGAGAGAAGGAACTTTGTCCATGGAAGTAAAGAGGGAAATGTATGAGAGTATAGTTATACCAACACCTTATATGGGTGTGAAGCATGGGTGATGAATGTTGCAACAAGGAGAAGGCTGGAGGCAGTGGAGATGTCATGTCTGAGGTCAATGTGTGGTGTGAATATAATGCAGAAAATTCGGAGTTTGGAAATTAGAGGAGGTGGGGATTACCAAAACATTATCCAGAGAGCTGAGGAGTGGTTGTTGAGGTGGTTCGGACATGTAGAGAGAATGGAATGAGACAGAGTGACTTCGAGAGTGTATAAATCTGTAGTGGAGGAAGGCAGGGTAGGTCGCCTAGAAAGGTTGGAGGGAGGGGTAAAGGAGGTTTTGTGTGAGGGGCTTGGACTTCCAGCAAGCATGTGTGAGCATATTTGATAGGAGTGAATGGAGACAAATGGTTTTAATACTTGACGTGCTGTTGGAGTGTGAGCAAAGTAACATTTATGAAGGGATTCAGGGAAACCGGCAGGCCGGACTTGAGTCCTGGAGATGGGAAGTACAGTGTCTTCACCAAAGAGGGGATAAGGGCCAGTTTTATAACTGTAGTGTAAAGCACCCCTTCTCAAGACAGTGATGGAGTGAATGATGATGAAAGTTTTCTTTTTTCGGCACCCTCCTTGGTGGGAATCGGCCGATGTGTTATAATAAATAAATAAATAAATAAATATATATATATATATATATATATATATATATATATATATATATATATATATATATATATATATATATATATATTATTGAACCAGAACGAGGTGGTATTGATCAATAACAACACCATTAAGCCAGGACTCGCCCCATCTTTACTGGCCCGTCTTATGGTGAGCGAGAACACATGAAGTTTACCCACAGGACCACCACCCAGGTCCTGTGGGTTAAAGCTTCATGTGGTTCTAGCTCACCATTAGGCGGGCCATTACAACATGGGTTCAGAGTCCCTAGTGCAGTGTTGTTATTGGTATATATATATATCTTACCTTTCAAAGCAGCTGTCAACACAGAATGGTTTAATCTTCTGAGGGATATTAATAAGTTTGTACATGCTTTGTGTAGCCGCCTTTGTGTGTGATACACAGCAACTCTGTGCTCAGTGAGATTACATTGATAACATTAGAAAAGTAATTATATTATGGAAATCTTGTCTAAACATTGTAAAAGTAATTCCCTTGCTTCTCTATAGCATTCACCTTAGTACAAAGAAAGAAACTAAGACTTTTTTTTGGTCTTCTTCATGTGCAACAAGTTTAATACAGGTTAATAAAATTATACTAAGCAGGCCATTTTGAAATTAGCCTTTACTGTGTGTTCAGTTGTATTTATCAAAATATAGATAAGATTGCTGGTGACCGGTTGTCTCATGCTATGTGATTAGTCATGAAAATTATATTTGAAAATTCGAGAAATTACATGAATTTACTACGGCTTTTTTTTAGAGTAGAATTAGCAGAAATGTTTTTTTTATATTTAAATATATACATTTTTAGTACTTTCTCGAGACTTAATCAGGAGAAAGGTTAAGCGGAGAGGATGAGGTCGTAGATAAGTCGGCCAGCAAGTTGTGGAGTGCCTGAGAGACCTAAGTGTGGAGTGCCTGAGAGACCTAAGTGTGGAGTGCCTGAGAGATCTAAGTGTGGAGTGACTGAGAGACCTATGTGTTAGGTGCAGCCACATCAGCCACACTCAGTCTACATTATGGTCTCGTCTTCGTCTCAGATCTCAGTGAGGCAAGTTCAGTTCCGTGGCTTTTCGGAGCTCACAGGATGAAATTCAGTTTGACTACCGGAACTTTTCTGAAAGAAATTTGAGCTCTGGGTGACGACGTGTCGGTAGTCGTGTATAAGACGGTCGTTGTTATAGAATATCAACACCAGGCGGAGGCTTCTCTGAGGCCAAGACTCAATAATGACCATGACAACCTTTGCTTACATAAGCAACACAACCACGCCCACGACAGTACCCTCAACCTACCCACGCCCACGACAGTATCCTCAACCTACCCACGCCCACGACAGTACCCTCAACCTACCTACGCCCACGACAGTACCCACCACCCGTCCAACTTCACAACAGTACCCTCCACCTACCCACACCCACGACAACACCCACCAAACGTCCAACTTCACAACAGTACCCACCACCTATCCACGCCCACAGAAGTAAACACCACCCACCTACGCCCACAGAAGTACCCACCACCCACCTACGCCCACACCTAGTACCCACTATTTACCCACGCCCACAACAGTACCCACCACCCACCCACTCCCACACCTAGTACCCAACACCCACCCACTCCCACACCTAGTACCAACCACCTACCCATGCCCGAAAAAGTATCTACCACACATCCACGCCCCATCTAGTACCTACCACCTACCCACGCCTACAATAGTACCCACCACCCATCCACGTCCATACATAGTACCCACCACCTACCCACGCTCACACCTAGTACCCACCACCTACCCACGCCCCCAACAGTACCCACCACCCGCCGACTCCCACACCCAGTATCTACCAACACTTACAACAGTAAACGTCCACAACAGTAACCAACACCCACCCACACCCACTACAGTACCCACCACCCACCCACGCCCACAACAGTACCCACCACCGGTGGCCTGGTGGCTAGAGCTCTGCTTCACACACGGAGGGCCCGGGTTCGATCCTGCGGGTGGAAACATTACGTGTTTCCCACCCGTTGTCATGTTCACCGCAGCAAAGGACCTGGGAGTTAGTCGACTGGTGTGGGTCGCATCCTGGGGGACAAGATTAAGGACCCCAATGGAAATAAGACAGACAGTCCTCGATGACGCACTGACTTTATTGGGTTATCCTGGGTGGCTAACCCTCCGGGGTTAAAAATTTGAAGAAAATCTTATCTTATCTTATCTTAACGCCCATAACAGTACCCAGCACTCGTCCATGCCCACAACAGTACACACCACCCACCCACGCCCACAAAAGTACCCACCACCCGTCCACACCACATCAAGGATCTGCACAGGAATACATCCAGCACGAATTGTATCCAGCCAAAAACAAAATGGTGCAAATAATATGTTTGGGGCATCTGTAAACATGGAATATCAGGGCAAACGAATGGGGCATGCAACTTTGAGCATCCCAAAAACTGCCTCGACCTCCTGTCTAAAGGAGTGTGTCATTCTACCTCTTGCAAATTCTTCCACCCTGAAATGTGTCATTCTTCAATCCTTGAAAAACAATGTTACAATACCAATTGATCCGCATACCACCTAAAAAAAAAAACAGGAGGTGTATACCCCATACAACAAACCAGGAAATAAAATGGAAAGAGGTAACCAAAATAGTCCACCACATTGGAGCCTTGTTAGACTGCAGGCACAGCCAGTGGCCCCTCCGGACTCACAACTACTGATGAAAACAATGAAATCCCCCCAACAAACATGCAACACAACCTCATTTATATTTGCTAATATACAGGGCCTTAAGCCATCTACAAACAACAAAATTCCTTTCATTAGTGGTTTCAGGGGGGTCAAAACAGTGGGGTTTCAGCCTTTTCAGAGACCCACGCAAAGGGGTTTTTTCATGAAAAATTGGGGACCTGGGTACAACCTTTTAGATTACAGAAAGAACAGGCAACAAGGGGTGGGGGTTGGGGCCGTATGTCAAAGAGTC